>LKNJ01002458.1:0-75899 GCA_002120245.1 Maccullochella peelii
TCATCTTTTTAAGTGGGAGAAATTGCACAATTGGTGGCTGACTAAATACTTTTTTGCCCCACTGTATTTGTTAAGCATTTGGGCACAAATTGTTTAAATGTTTAAATTAGATTTAATGCTATTGTGCTTGCACATGTATTTAGAATGGTACAATATCATGTTTTTGTTGTACCATAGAAATACAGTGGTGTGCTAATTGTGTCCCTCCCATGATGGAACAGTACCGTGGAACTATGTTTTGGTATTACCATGGTACCTTTTTGTAAGGGATGCCAAAGGCTCCACGGCACACACACACACACACACACACACACACACATGCAGGCAGTTGCAAATACTTCATGCATCTGCACTCAGTTCACTTGCCAACGTTGCCAAATTAGTGGATTTTAAAACTCTCTCTCTGTCAAAATCCACTCGAAAGCACTTTAATAACAGCTTTTGGCAGCTCATAGTGTTTTTGCATTTCTGGTTTCACAGTTTATCTCTCTTATTGCTGCAGATACAAAACAAGACAGAAGCGACCTCATGTCGAGACCTTTTCTGGCTGTAACAATGGAGTCTGATATCAGGGGTTTTATAACCAAAAACAGGAAGAAAGGTCCCTGAATGCTGACCATTAAAATGACATGGCAGCCGAACGACAGCTAAACACTGGTCTTTAGGGAGTCAAGTCTCACAGGAGTCTGAGTCCAAGTCCAAGTCAAGTATCAAGTCTTATAAAAACCAGTCCAAGTCAAGTCACAAGCAAATCAAAAGTCCAGCCAGTGCCCAATAATAAATAATCCTGTTTTGAACTGTGGTCTTTGTTTTTAAAAGGTTAAAACTTGAAAATAATTTTGGTTACAGCAGGTCAAGTCTCAGTTTACAGCAAGTCTTACAGAAGTCCAAGACAAGTCTCAAGTCCTCATTTCTGTGACTTCAGTCTGACTCAAGTCTTCAGCTCTTTTAGGTCCTTTAGAATCAAAAGCCAAGCGTTTGTCTTTACAGCCATTTTGCACTGATGTTCAACAGTCACACACATTCATGATCAACACAATGTTGGTACCAGGACACAGGCTGCACGACAGGCAGAAGACATGTTTCATTTTGAGGCGATTTAAGAAATCAAGGACTAAAACAAAAATAGATACGACAGCAAATCACAGACGTCGCAGGTGGTGCAGGGAATTCATAACTTTAAAAAAAACCCTTTTTCTAAACATCTCCTCTGTGGGAAAACAGGAGCCTTCATTAAAAAGTGGATCTTCTGATTCTGCACACTGACTCACTGTTTTCATTTATGAGGACCAACCTTTTGGCAACCCTCAGTGTTACTGTTCTGGTCCGTATTCAGTATAAAAGAAAACACATCCCAGCGTATCATGACACCCGTATGATTCAACGCCCAAAATCAGAGCTCAGGTCTCAGCCTGCTGAACTGATTAATGTGATGTCTGATTAGTGTCTCATGTCTGACTTTCATTCAGTGTGAGACATTTGTTAGAAGTCAGAACTTACTCTTACTTCAACTACTGCTTGAGCTGTCGATCCTGAACTTGTTGCTCTTTGTTGTCCTACATAAACACACACTTACTGTGCACATACACACACACACACACACACACACACTATAAAGTTTAAAAGGGAGCAACCATGCTTTACAAAGTACAGTCGGCTCATAAAACGTGTTGCACCATCCCTCATGCAAAGCTCGGATGGTTCACACATTTCTGTCAGCTTTTACCACTTGTTCATGAGGTGACGACAACAACAATGACCCTTTTAAATTTCCGCTAACTGCTCTCACCACTGACCTTTTACAGTTCACACACAGTGCTCAGTGTGTTTTCTACACCAAGACAACTTTCTGTAAACTTTGTCAGTCTGTTCTTGTTTATTTTCATACTATTAAACCTGCATTCGTTGACTTTTTGGCCACTTTGGGGTATCGGAGACAAGTCGTGAACACAACATTGACCCATCAAACGTCATAGCAAGCCTTCTTACACATCAAGCAGACACGTAGCAACATTAGCATTCATTTGTAGTCATGTGCCTGCCCACCTGATGAGTGTAAGTCCAATATTCACTCTCTTTTTAGCTCCGTTTTGGTCTCCACCATCTCCACAGATGGATGATAACTCCCTGTGGGTTCCTCACTGATCCATTATTAATGTGGAGACATACTGATTAATGCAGCTTTAACGTGATTTTGAATCTGATTCTGTATTGCTGGCACTGAGTTTCCTTTAAATAAGAAAAACATGCTGCTGTGCCATTAATAATGTTAATCTGCACTAAGTCAACGCACATTACAGTGAAGTTTAACAGGCTACAGGGTGAATGCAGTCGTCATTTATCTCACTGAAAATGATTTGTAAGGCAATAATACAACATTAGCTACAATTAATCAAGAAATACAGAAAGGAAAAGTTTATAGGAAACAGTATAAAAACAATAAATTGAGTTGTACATTATCAGGCAGTACTACAGTTATAATTAGTAAAGATTTAGACCATTAGTTTGGAGTACCTGGAAACACCACAGTGAGCTTAATATAAAGATGTTTCCCATTAAAATGACCTCACTAAATTAACTCAAGGCAGGCCCAGAGTTAATTACACATTCATATTGTGTTCCTTTACGGTAGTTTCAGATTACCTTCCCATACTGCCATAAGCATAAACTAACGGATGAGAAAAAGGGGAAAGCTTCAGGAAATTTACTCCAGGTTTCCGTGCAACCACAAAACACTCGCCACTTCTTTCTTTCTGTCTTTCTATTTGTGAAGCAGAAGCAATCCTAATTTTCAGAATCTATTACTGTTTTATAGAACCAGAGGGAGAACCAGTTACTTTTTTCCCAAAACTTATTTCCAAGAGTTCAGTGGACAGATAGGCGCCGAGCCAAGGAATATCTGATTGGATTCGTATGATTATTATTCTTTAAGGTGGAGCCTTGATTCCAGATCCAAAAGGGGGACAATTACAATATTTGCAGACCTAGTAAGAAGTGATTTGACTTTTTAATTTTCCAGGAACAATGTCTTTGGGTGTAACGGCAAAGTTGGAGAATTATTCATAAGAATAATTTATGATTACTGGTACATAAGTCCAGCTGAGTTTAATGAGTGCAATAAAAACATGGATGATAAAAAGAACTACAGACCGCACATGACTGACAAACATGCTGAATCAGAGACATTTAAATTACTAGAATCATGCTGCTCTTTAATCTTTAATTTTATGTATTGTTCCCTTTAAATTGACACCTTTTGTGGATTTTAAAGAGTAAAAAAAAATCAGCAGTTTATTTCACAGACAAATTCACAGCCTGTCAGCAAATTCCACATAAAATAAGAGAAATGCAGAAGGAGGGGTTGCACGGCAACAAGAAACACTAAACAAATACACACACACATGCACATGCAAAGACATAAACCCACACACACATGCAGGCCCGTGTGTTACCCACCACGTAGTAGAAATGCATGTCTGGTCGCACAGGTCGCTCTCCTATGTGCACAGCTGGAGGTGGAGGAGACGATGTGGACGTGAACGCCGTCGGTCCATCCAGCAGGAGCATCAGCCAGGAGTGTGTGTGTGTGTGTGTGTGTGTGTGTGTGTGTGTGTGTGTGGCCCTTCCTCGTCCTCACAGGTACTCCAAATAATCACGATGTTGTCTTCTTCTCTGACTGTTTCTCCTCCTTCATGCTGCTTCCTCTCTTTTCTAACGTTGCCGCTCTCTCTCTTCTCTGCTCCTTCTGCTCTCCTGCACTTGACGTTACTCCTCCCCCACCCCCCTCCACCCTCCTAACCCAGCATGACTTCAGGCCCTCATCCCTCCCTTTTTCTGTTTTGGTTCCACTTCCTCTCTTTTTTCCCCTCTCTAGTGCAATTTAATCTCCTGTCTCTGTGTGTGTTTTTTCCTTTACCCCTCCTTCGCTTTGTAAAACAGGTTTCCTTTCTCCCTCTTCGCCGTTACTATTCCTTTATTTTTCCTCTCCTCTTTGTTTTCCAAGTATTTTAATTTGAGAAACATCTTTTAATTAGGAAAGCGCATTAAGAAGCAGCAGGAGAAGTTACTTTCTCGTCTCGCTCTTTCTGTGTCTCTCTGCCTCTCTGTGTTGATTGCCGATTGCTGTCAGTACTTCCTGTGCTAGCCACTGCTACCACTGTGTGTGTGTGTGTGTGTGTGTGTGTGTGTGTGTGTGTGTGTGTGTGTGTGTACAAACAGTGTCCGCATGTGGCAGTGTAGACGGGGAGAGATGTAATTAAACTCTTACTCTTAAACTATTATGAAGCTGTTACAACACACATGTTGACCACCTTTAAAGTGCTCACAGTTCATTCAAGACCTTGACTAATATCTGTATGTAAACAGATTTAAATCACCATGTTATCTGTATTAGACGCCCATACATAGGCATTAAAATATGATCAATGTGACGGGTCAGCTTATTTGTTTCCATTTAATTTTATTCTGCGCGCTCTGTTCATGTTTTAATAAATTATCTTTAAAGCAAATTCTAGTTTAATTGGAAGCAAAATGTGTTAATAAACAACTTTAACGGGCAACTTGACAGCAGCTGAAAACCTTGTTTCTGCTGACCTCTAGTGGTTTTAACGTCTCACCTGCCTGCAGTGATGTAGAAGTGTACTCCAGGGTGTGTCAGTACTCTGTGACATCACTGTTAGGCATGGTTACAGGTGCAACTGACCACACCCGGTGAGAAATTAGAAAGATGCTGCACATGTACAGAGTCACACAAAACTATAGTTTTTGGGGGCCCTTGTTGGTCCAGAGCCTTCACGTGTTGCTGTAGTTATTTATGATTAGAATACTTATTCTGTTCTTATTCTTGTTTGTATGTTGCTTTGGACAAAAGCATCTGCTAAATGTGATATGGATTCACTTTGTCAGTGGATACATTTGTCGAAAAGTAATTCTGTTTTCCTACATTGGTTTTTCCAGATCCTGGGTCATACAGTACATTGGGACAGGTGAGCTCAAAAACCTTAAACTTAAACAATTTCATCAAATAAATTTCAATAATGGAACATATTTAATACTGAAAAAGACATTCAGCTGCACTGCATGTCTCAAGGCTGCTTCAGGCTCCAAAATCCATCTTTCATTACTGCAAGGATCATGTGTAAGCTTTAATTCCACAAAAGGCTGCACTGACAATAACTACACACTAGATGGCTCTAGAGCCCCAAAAAGAAAATAGTGATACAACAGAAGATGACAGGCCACGTGTGTGTGTGCGTGTGTGTGTGTCTGAATAGGAAGGATGCAATTAACTGAGAGGATGTCATTACGGAGCTGGAACACTTTGCTGACTTGATAACCCACCTGAATCCACACACACACGCACACACACATACAAACATTTGGACTTGTAGACACACTACTATACTTGTGAGGACCCTTGTGGGCCATAATGCGTCCCCAGCCCCTAACCCTAACCTGAATATAATTCTTACCTTAACCCTGAAACCAAGTCTTAACCCTGAAACCGCCTTTTGTGAGGATCAGACAAAATGTCCTCAATCCTCACAATGAATAATACACTAATTGGTCCTTACAATTATAGCAGTTCAAGAGCACACACACACACACACACAAAGGGAGACAGCCCTGAGAAGACTGGGACAGGTAATTACATGAGTTTGTTTTTGCAGTGAACACTGACTCACTGCGTCTTCCCCGGAGCTACAGCAGCACGCACAGTCTTAATGGAAACGCACAGAAAAGACTCTCCCCAGGCTGCGAACCTGCACGCAGACTGATGCGTCTAAATAAAAACCATTACGCAGCGCAGCACTGAGGTGGATTTACGGATTAAAGGAAAATTCCACCCACATATCCTCCAAACATGGGATGATAAAGTGTCATAATTCATCTTTGGGTTCATCGCTCTGATTGAAGGTTTTCATTTTCATCAATACCCAATAAATAACGACGGCACTGCTGCAGTCTGTAAGTGGTTCTAAATAGCGCTTTCTCTTCTGGGGTTCAAATTTATGCATTTATCAAAGTGGTTTCACTTTCTTCAATCAAGCAACATAAAGCTAACTTCTTCTAAAGTCTCATGTTTGATTAACCCTTACTTACATAATGCAGATTAAACCATATATTAAAGTCATATTGCTTGTAAATTTGTCAGAATGTATTATTAACGATAACAAACACACAAAAAAATATATATTTTAATTAATATATTTCAGTGCGTGGTAATTGGATAAATAGAAGATTTGTCTGGTATCCCCGTCTCCACCACTGAAGCACAATATAAACAGAAATGATGAGGTCTTTAAGGCGTCACCTATATATTTACGTAATCTTAAACTTTGGATCAAGAGGTTTTAGTTGGCGTCTCGTTCTCCAAATTAACAGAAGTGTTGTTGCCTCTCCAGGGAAACTCATTAATACCGATTCAGAAAGTAACCTTGAAGACGAGTAGGGCACTCAGCGCAAACAACAGAGGGAAAGCAAACAAACAGAACATTCAGGATATTTTTTTTAAGCAAGAAAAATAATTTATTTATAATGATATAATAATTTCATCACATTGGCATTGCATAGCTGCAGAGGGAAGCGTTTGTGTGTGACGCCACCTCGCAGCTACAGACCACACCACTGGATGGGGCAGGGAAACAGAGGTTATTCAATACATACACGGAATATTCCTTTAAATATGTCTTTTTCAATGGGGAATAACAAAAATAGAATAATTCCAATATTTCTGTCTGTCTCTCTTTCTCTATGTCTCTCTAATTCATCTCTGTGTCTTTATAAGATGCCTGTACAGCCCCTAAACTGGGGTTAAAAGTGGGTTTGGGGGGTTTGCTTTACTTTGCTTGGAGTGGCAGGGGGGTGGGGTTTACCAGTGAAGGACTTCAGTTTTTGTGATGGGTAGCATGCCTACTCCAAAGTACCCCTGAAATGCCCAAACACTGTAAACCCCAGCCCACCTGGCACTCCTAAAACAAATGCAAGATGCTCTTTGGCCCAAATCTGCAACCATTACCCCTCGTCCTCTGTTGCTCTTTTTCTCCCTCTTTCACTCTCTCATAAAGCTGGACCACACTTTAAACCTTATTAATCAAAAGAAATCAAACCTGGGATCACAGACCACGCACTTGTAATTTTCAGCAAACTACTAAAGGAACAGTTGACCCAAAAACAGGCTCCAACGAAGCCATCAAATTTTTCAAAGAGTTATATCACTTTTGAGTTGAGCGTCACTGCGTTGTGGTGGGCTACGGCCAAAACATCCAAGTTTTGTGTTATAGGTAGAGTTCTGCACTGGCCTAAAACTGAGACCTGAACCCAACGTGACACCCAAAGCTACAGCATATATTTTGCCTGATTTCATAAATTTTGTGCAACACATGACATGCATGGGTGCTGACGGCTGAAAAGAGACACATTTCTTGATAAATTATATCTGAAAATAACCAAACCGGATCCAACCCGAGCCCCAAGCTTTACACAACACACACAATGACCTGAACCTGACCCCAAACCTGACCCAACTTTGTCGGGTTCGGGTCGGGTAGCAGAACTCGTATTCGTAGCATGAGCTAGCATTGTTTTGCACGTTCAGTTGTAATTGTAAAATTCAGAATTGTAAATTTTGTAAGCAGAAATTGATTCAACGCAACTCGTGCAGGTAATTGTGCCGATGTGTTTAGTAATGTCCCACAGTAACGACATTACTTGTTTACTCAAAGCTGTCAGGTCTCGGATCAGATATCTGCTCTGATGGTTTTGCTAAATGTGGACCATTGCATTCATTTTAAAGCTTTTGTGCTCATTGTGGTAGACTTCTCTACAAAGTGGTAAAATGATAGTTTGCACTTCTGTAGTAGCTGTTTTTGTCTTTGACAGATTAAATATATAAATCCTTGTGGTCGACTTTGTTTTGGAGTCTAAAGTCTGAAGGGATGTTTGATTTGTTTATAGCAGTCTGGCATTTGGTCTCATGTTAGTAGCTCTATTCATTATACTTAACAAGTTAATGTAAACATGTTATTCACACATACTTAGCTCTGTTTAGCTTATTCAGATAAACTGTGATCTTCCTGTTGGCTTTAGAGGAAGACATCCTTCAACATAGTCTCCAACTTAACTTCTTTCATTTATGTCTCTTAGCAACAGGTTGTCTGTTGTGTATCCGCAGAGACCAACTGTAAAATTAAACCAAATTAATTAACGGGTGAATTGCAGTGCTCTGTACTTTCTTGCCTTCCCATACCTTTTATCACTTTGCAGGGAGGAAACCGAGAGAGGGTGAGAGAGAGAGGAAAAAAGCTTTTAACATGATTACTCCTCAGTGTCACGCGACAGCTGAGAAGAAGGGAGAGAGGAGGTGAAGGAAAAGATGGAATATGTGGTGGTAATCCCCACATTCAGCACTCCTCCTTCCTCTCGTCCCTACTTGTCCTCGTAAAGATGGGATAATGGATTAAATATTCAATGTATTTCTCGCGTCAGCTATTACACTTTATAGAAATGTCATTTTCAATATAATATGTTGCCAACACATTTTAGAGATTGGTAATTTAGTTCCACAGACATTTCTGTGAGGCAGAGCTGCTCTTTAGGCTAAACTATTCTCATTGGCTGGTTAAATCCCCAGTGGGAGGAGCTACTGTAAGGAATTTTCTCATGTTTTGTATGGGAAGAGCTGAGGGATCAACCAAATACACTCTTCCCATTGTCAGTACGTTTGTTGTTAGTAGATGTAAAAAGTAGCAAAAATATGGCACCAAGTTGGCAGTAATGTCCCAGCAGGTTCTTTGGCTCCACCCATTGATTATTAACCCAACCAATGACATTATTTCCACCTCTGGTGCAACTCTGCCTCCGAGAAATATTTATAAAAACATTACATGTTCTTCGCAATATTAAATGATTGCATCCCCACAAAAGGGACAGCACCCTTTTTACCGGTATACCCATATGTATCTTTGCTTGTTTGTACCTCCACTTACTTCCCTGTTAAAGACTGTCGAACCAAATGTGCCATGTTGAAGATATCTGCCATCTGTCTACACAGGAACAAGTAAAACAACACTGTGGTTTGCTGATCCTGAACGCACACTGAAAGTGACACATTCTTCCTGACAGCTGAGCTTTTTACATCCCCTTTTTTAGTTGCACGCGTCTACACACCACATATTACTTTAACAAGGAACCGTTCCTGTTATTTTTGTGCCGAAACAGCACATCCTCTCTCTCCTCACACTGTACTCGTATCTCTCTTCTCTGTTCCCACTCTGTTGCATTATTTTGAACAAAATCTGTGGGTCTAGTTTTTTGATCTACCCTTCCAACTTCACTTATCTGATCTCAGATATATGATTGCTCTGAGGGATATTGCTCCAAAGGGGAAAAATATCACTACACTGCCAGACTCTGCATACCTGTATGTGAATGCAGATATGGGAAAATATTTGCTTTTTAAATACGTAAGATATCAGGGTACCACATTGGTAACACCAGATTTCCAAACTTTTCTTTACAGGTCAGATTCAGGTTAAACATAAATCCTCCCTTTTACACCTGTACTGTTATTTTGGCCAGATCTTGCAAAAGTTGTGTTTGTGTGTGTACTACCAAGGCAGCAGAAATTAAAAAATAATAATAAAAAAACAAACAAAAAAAACACAGTAGGCGCTGCAGCAACACGCCCATAATTCAGTATACAAGGCAAACAAACACAGAGTTTTATAGGTTTATCTTTTTTCATTCACTAAATATTTAAAACAAGCGTCACTTGACTAGTCATCATAAATGGTGATAATTTATGCATTTTTAAAATCTTCATCTTTTTTTTTCAGGATGATGGAATACCTGAAGGACTGTTGTAGGGAAGAGAAATATGTGTGAAGGAGTTTTTTTTTTACTCTCCTGTTGTGATGTGTGGTTCCTCTTTTTCCATCCACTAGGGGGAGCTCTGACTCAATAGCACCGAGGGATAGTTTGCCGACTGGGAGTCAAGAGATGAAAGTTCCCTCCTCCCTCCACACAGTCCATCCATGTGGGGGATAAGTCAGGTGTTAGAGCTGAACCACTGCTAATCCGAAATTCTCAGACCGTCCACAGAGTGATCCAGAACTGAGGGTCGGTCAGGGGTCAAAGACCACAGGGTGTTTCGTTCCCAGTCCAAAAGGCAAGGTCCTTTATGCAAAAACACATTCAAACCCTGCCTGTTTCCGTGTTTGTGCACAGATCCTATCCATTCATTCATCCATGTTAATTCCATGTTACATGGATACTCAAAAGGAAGGTAAAGAAAAAGTATAAAAACTCAAGAGAGCAAGAAAGTGAGAAGGCAGAAAATAAGCGTTGATAGAAAGAAACTAAGCACAGCATCTTTCTTAACAGTCATTCATTGACATTCATCCGGTGTCGTGTCGTCTGCTGAGCTCAGATGCATAGACTGAATGCAGAGAGGTGGAGAGGAGGAAGAGAGAGAAAAGAGATGGGAGAGACAGGGGGAAAGTTAGCGGAAAATGGGGGAGGGTCAGGGAGGGAGGAGAGGATGAAGAGAAGGTTAAAAGAGGAAGGGAGGAGGGCAGTGGCAGGGAGATAGAGAACGAGGGAAAGAGAGGCGATGCTACATGTAAAAACAGAGAGAGGTTGCAGTATATAGGGGGAAGAAAGAGAGAGTGTGCTACTGTATGTGCCTAGAGAAAGAGAGAGATGATGCTGTACGCAGAGAGACAGACGGAGTGTGTGCTCCAGCAGTGATGGAAGGAGGAGGAGAGGAACGAGTGGAAAGGACGGGGAGGAGGGTGGTGCAGACCGCCACCTCACCTCTGAGACGAAAGAGACAGAGTGTGAGAACGTGCATGGAGGAGGGCAAGACAAACCGAAACTGTTTGGCCCCGTAAGGTCACTCTGCGACACTTCGTACAGTCACCCAGTTCTCTGGCTAGAGCTGTAGTGGCCCTGGGTTCTAATGTCGCAAGACTCCCACATTCCAGAATCCTTTGGACTGTAATCCATTGGTTCCCGGATCCTCTTCATTCCAGAATCCTCTTGATTCTGGAATCTTCTTGGTTCCGGGAATGCCTTAGGGTTCCAGAATCCTTACGGTTCCGTAATGTGTGGGTGTCGGGGTGGCGGCTACGGTCATTCTAATCCTATCCCAAGAAAGGAGGGCGTGGGAGTGTGGGGTGACGATGCACACACAAACACACACACACACACACATACACACACACAAAATGTGCGGGTCCAAATGTGCACACGTAGTGAGGACACGAAATTGCCAAACACATAAACAGGCACACATACATGCACTCTCTCTCTCTCTTTCTCCCACTTTGTTCTTGGCACTTCCCTCTAAACACACACAAGTGCACACACACAAGCGCGTGCACACACACACACACACACACGCACACACCGTTAGGTCCCCTCTGGTCTGTTTGTAGTTTTTAACAGTCCTTTGGTCCAATCACCAGAGACCAAAATGAATAAAAACCCTGTTTAATAACCAGGCCTGCTTCATGCTCTCTGTACAGAAACTCCACAGGCAAGATTTCATCTGCACACACACTCGTATGAACACACACACACACACACACACACACACACACACACACACATTTGTCTGTTCTGCTTGTCTTCCATGGCATTACTCGCATGTGTGTGTTTGAGTGTGTGTTTTCCCTCCATCATGTGGGCAGTTTGTAGCCCAAGCTGCTTGCTGCTCTGTACACTATTTTTAGTCTTCGTGTCCGCAAAAGATATTCATTGATAGATGCATTACATTTATCTTTGTACATGATACGTACAGTACAGTCCAATTAAACATGTACAGTATATGGCCATCTAGCATGTGTAGGAAAAACTATTAGAAACAAAGAAAATCAAAACAAAGACTGAAAAAATAATGACTGATGAGAAGAAAAAAATGAAGGCTGCGCCTTGTAAACGACCTCCGACGCCAAGGAAAAAGAAAAGTGCTTGCGTTCCAAAATGTCGTCCGTTTGCTGGGTGCTTCTGTGGAATGTTATTTGAAGGTCCACGTTCATGTTCATAGCATGAGCAACAAAATCTGTGACATGTTCATGCTTCATCTTTGGTGGCAAAAAGCCCCCATGTGGTTTCTCTTTGTAAATCCTGCGATTTGTCCGCTCAAATCAGAATGTTATGTTTTCTGAAAATGACAGTGCTGATGCCTGCTATGATATTGCATTTACCATAGAGAGAAGACAGAGTTATGATGTCCAAGGTTTTGGGCATATTTGCTTTCTCAGGTGCCTCATCACACCATGAATAATTTACCCTTCCATTCATGTAGGTCTACAGGTGTCGGTGCTGTAGCGGTACTGGTTGGAGGGTTTCGGTTGAATCGTAGACCAATCATTTGGAAGTCTCACATCTTCTGTATTTCATTCCATTTATTTCTTGGATTCATTTGAATACTGATCCTCTGTGGTATCCTAGTGGATCAATATAAGTGGTTACAGATTCATATACACTGATCGTTGTCGTCATCAGGGACTCTTGTTGTCTTTATCCAGAAGGAGCCAGGAGTAAAGATATCCACTGTATATCCTGTCGACTCCGCCCATCCATGTATCCATCCAGCCTCCACACTGAGCATATCCCCAATGAGGAAAACACGGTGCAGTGTTGAAGCATAACCTTAAAACCTCCACCTTTCATTGAAAATATAGTGAGAACAAACTTTGCTCTCCACAGATTTCTCGCTTTCCAAGAGGGACCGGTTTGGCAGGGAACAATAGCGCTTCAACCATGGGAGGGACCATTTTGTTCAAAAATGTGCTCCAATTTGATTGGACAGTGCAAATGGTCAATCAGTAGTTGGAGCGATCCATTGGACATGTTAGTCAGAAGATCCCATCTGCAGTGGGTGGCACATTGTAGAATTGGTTGGTAGCCTTGTCAACAGCAAACGGACCTGGTTAACATCCGTTAACAATACTTCCGTTCATTGATCGTTGGGTTTGCCATTCCCGGATGCCACGTCTTCTCCCTCGCCGGTCGACGTGGTGGTTGAAAACTCTGTGACCCGTCGCGCCAGAGGGTTTGTGCTTTTCAGAAGCTCCATAGCGGAGACTCTGGCTCCTCCGCTGGAAGACTTGCTGCCTTTCTTCTGAAGCAGGGCCATGAAGTTCTCATTGCGGGAGCTCGATCTCTGACTGCTGCCTAAGGTTAGATTTCGGAGGTCGCTTCCGCTGGTGCTGTGCTTCACCGGGGACACTAGGCTCTGGCGGCTGCCGAAGGAGTCTGAAGGCTCCTTACGACCAAGAACCTTTCGTTTGGACCTGGACAAAGAGAAGAAAGAGAAGATTATTAGCAAAGGTGGAGAATGGGAAGATAAAGAAGCACATTTAAATTCCCCACCATTTGTGGCTGTTTTAATTCATAATTTGAAATTTACTCCTCAAACCACATGAATCAACCTTAGATTGACACCTCTACTTTTAGAGAATAAAAAAATCTAAACCGTGTAACTACAGAAGGGACTCCATCCTTTCTTGTAAGAGATGAAAACATTGACTCCTCTTCTTCCTTTTCCCCTCCTCACCTTTTCTTCTCTGCCTTTCAAGCTATTTTCAGCATCATGCAAAGTAAAACCATGAACACTTGTTGCTTAGAGACTAGCTTTCTTGTGATTCTGTGTGTGTGTGTGTCTGAAATAAAAGGACAAAATAAGAGCTGCTGGTCGTGCAGTAACCCACTATACATGTAGCCGTTGCTAGGGAACCTAGCAAGCTTAGTGTTGGGTGAAACCATTTCTGCTGTGAGAATAAGTGTGTACTGTCAAAACAGACAAGACTGTAATGCACTATTTAACCTTTTGAACAGCCTTTTGAGGAAAAGCATACTTTAACATAATTGTGAATACTACAGTATGTACAGTACTGTATGTCTGAAACGTGAATCAGATGTATGTGTGTGCATGTTCAAACCTGTGAATAATAGTGAACAGGTCTTCGGTGGTGTGTGTTGCAGGTGTGCTGGGCAACAAGTCATCATCGGTTTCCTCGGCAATGTGGAGTACCGTCTGCTCATTGGCTGCCGAGTCATCTGAGCAAGACAGAGAAATCTTATCAAAACATCATATTAAAATGTATTTTTTGTGAATTACATATTTTTTGTTTATTGTGTCTTACCAAACACATCATATCTGTAAATTTCTCAAAGGCAGTATTCATAATACACGTGTAAGTCCCTTGAAATTAAGGTAAATCTGACTCAATTACATACAGAATCAGGTAATAATTAGATAATAATGATAAATGTCACCTTCACTGTTACAAACAGTGGGAACCACTCTGTGTTTTGATTTGGTCCAATTTTAGAGCAATTGGGCTTGATTTGCTTCAAAGCCTGAGAAATCTCCTCTGGCAGAGTCAGGAGGTTATGCATCAAAAGCAGCATGGAAGGATGCTAATCAAATGTAGCATCTCTGACAGGCTACCATTAAACATGTGCATATCAGATGATAAGAAAAAAGTTAGGAGTTCCACAGCTTCTGCCAACAACAAGACTAAGATCAAACAGTATTAATCAGCTAATTTAGTAAATCAGTTTATTTAGATTGCTCCATAGTGGCACTAGTGGTCAAAAAACATTCACACTCAAAAAGTGCTTTTCTTTTTGGATCTCATTACACATGGTGCACACATATCTAGTCTTTAAAGTAGACAGACACACAGCAACACTACAGAAGTTATCAAAATCAACTCACTTCCAGCAAGCAAAGTGAATATAGGCTACTGTACGTAAAATATACAAAAGAAAGCTTTTTGAGAAAGACCATGGAAGAATGGATCAAATTACTTATTGTCTAATAAATTTCTTGCATTAATATATTCATATTTTTACCAAAATATGGCTAAATACACAGTTTCCATTTGACCCTAGCACAGTTAGCTGTTTACCTTTGTCGCATGCAACTACACATACATGAATGATGAAAGTAAACAGCAACCCGTGCTAGTGGCTGCCATATTTTGGATTTAAATGTGAGGGTTTGGAACACACTGAGCATACAGATGGTTAGCAGAAAAGTGGAGCAGAGTGTTTGCGTGGTTTGAGTTTCTATGGACATTTTGATCATTTTGTTTCACTGTGAAACTAGGTCGTCATTGGAATCCATTGTAACTGTTGTGATTCGAAGCTGACTACAGCTGCTGCCTTGCAAAGGACCACAAACCACAAAGCTACAAACCTTTTAAAATCTACTGTCAGGTCTACGGGGTAAGAATTTGCTTCTCAAAACATAGACTTTTGGTGGGGTACTCCTTTTTAATGTTTCTTCAGCTTTGTCAGTGTCTTTTAAATATTTAAAGTAAAGTTGGAGTTACAGTTTAATTGTGTGATGCCTGATGCAGACGAAGAATCAGACTTAATCTCTAAATGCCCTGTGACCTGTCAGTCTGGACACATTTCTGAACCTTCTCCTAAAACATACCTGCCCCAATCCCAGTGCTGGCCATTTTCTCTCCCAGTTCTGTGAGGGAGGAATCCTGCAGAGAAGACTGAAGTGATGACTCTTTGGAACTCTCCTCATCTGTTCCCAAGTGGTTTTCATCTTGCTCTGGCATATCGGGAACACTAGGAGTACTGGGAAACTCTTCTGGTGAGAATGCTCCTACAGGAGACCGAAGACCCACAGGGCTGTCGGCCTGTGACGTCTGACGTTCTGTGCTGCCATTGGTGGAGGAGTGGACCGACGAGGGAAGAAGGAGGACATTTGGCTTCTTGGGGACTGGAGGTGGAACCTGGAAAGGAATGAGAAAGTTTTTAACATCAAATCAGTACAGCAATAATTCTGGGACATGAGTACAATTATGTAAAAATTAGGATATTAATGACATTGACAATCTCTACCTCCATGAATTGTATTTCTACATTGTTTGCCTCCAGGACACACTTAATGACCTTAACCACAAGGACCAAAATAAAGCAATTTTTCAGAGATGTCTCCCTCACCTTGGGTTTCTTTTTGTCCGACAGCTCTGCCAGACAGGAGATTGTCATCCTCGAGGGGAGTGTCTTGCTCTTGTGCTGGAGCTCCGGGGCCTCCTGGTTACTGCAGGGAGAGGGGAGCGAGCCTCCGTCCTCAGGACCAAGACGGATCTCTGGGTCTGCATCAAATTCAGGCTCCATTGCTGGGTCTTCCAAGAGAGGCTGGGGTTCTGGAAGAGGAGGGAGATCAAAGAGGGACTGGGAGTGGGGGAGGAATGGATGATCATAGGCAGTTTGGGGAGCGGTGGTAGAATCTGGGAAAACAGAGGGACTTGTTGAAGTTTGTGGTGGAGGTTTTTTGGGTTTGGGTTTTTTCATGACTTTGTAGATGTTGCCTAGGGGTACAGGCCGGTCCACAGGTGAGGCAGGAGGTGAGTCAAGGGCAAGGGGGGAAGTGGAGGAGGGGGAAGGAGACTTGAGGAGGAGGTTTAGGGGCCGTTTGGGCAAAGGGGGCTTTACAGCAACAGGTGGTTTGGGTTTTGGTAGAGTGGGTGGCGGGCTGGGGTCCTCGCCTAGGTCTCGGCCATGCTGTTCTTCTTCGATGGTGTCAGACGCCCCATCGGGGCAGTCCTCCAAGTCACCACGAGAGACCGAGCGAAGGCGAACAGTCTTCAGCTCATTCTGGGTAACCACAGGCAATGCCTGTGAAGAGCTGGGGCTGATTTTTCCTGGTTTTGCCGCAGTTGAGGTGTCCGAATGCCGTCGGCTGGCCTTTTGCTTTGGCTTGATTGATGACAGCTCCAGATGCGCATTCCCAGGCATCTCAAAGGACAATCTAGACCTTGCAGCCGGGTCCTTGGTTGATGGTAGGGATGATTTCCTTTCTGGGATCTTTGGGCGCAACTTACACCCTAATGTACCCATTGTCCCTACTGTTCCCTGACATGCCATTTGACTGAGTGGAACAGTTGGTGTGGGAGTCTCTGACTGGCTGGAATAGCCACTTGATGGGGACATAAGTCCTGGGGGTTTGAAGGGCGAGGATGCCTTGATGTCAATTTCCGTGGACAGCTGTGAGGGTGAGGTGGCTCTGGAGGTGGAGGGAGAATCAAGCAGGGACTCGGAGCTGCCTCTGACTTTCATACATTCAATCACTGTGGTACCTGTTGCTGTGCTGGAGCCTGATAGAGACCTGGAGAAGAGATAAGGAGAGAAGAAAAGAGAAGAGAACTCAATGCATTTCTAGTCTTTACCTAACAAACTTTGAGACAACTCAAGAGCCAATGCTTAATAATTTGAAAACAAATAACCAGACAGATTTAGCAAATAAGCTTTTGACATAAAGTGTAGTTTCCTTTTCTACCTATAAGGGTCATTCTTCCAATCCCCCAGCTGCCAGTGAGTGGGGAAGGTCAGCTCTGTCTCTCCCTCCCTCTCTGGTGCCTGGACCTCCAGGCTTGGGGGTCCATCAGTGCCTCCATGGCCCAGCTCCCGCTCAACAACAATGGGTTTAGAGGAGCAGGAAGAGCTGGGCAGGAGGAAATCGGGCTGGAAGTCTGGGAAGTGGTCCCTGGGGATGTGCAGGCTCTTTGGCCGGCCATCCCGGTAAAGGCCGCCTTCATGGTGGAATCTCCCCTCAGCTTCTCCAAGGTTCTTCATGAGAGAAACGCTCCTCACAGGAGGTGGCGGCTTGCGCTTGGATTTCTTAAGCGAGATGGAGCGGGAGCGTAGGCGCAAGCGGCCATCGGCGCTGTAGTCTGAAGCTGTGACAGAGATCGTGTCTGTGGTACTGGCACTGTCTTCGGAGCTCCCTCTAGGGTAGAGGAGGGCATAGTTCTCACCCAAACCCAGGAAGTTATGATGCTGTTGTTGGTGGTCTGTTATTGCCATAGCATTTCCATTCCCTGTAGAAATGATGTTCCCGTCTGGCTGGCCTATACCACCTTCTGTAAAGCAGAAGGAACCAGAATCCGTGGGCGTAGAAAGGGAACGCTCCCGAAACTTGAAGGCGTTCGCCGCTGCTATGGAACGTGCCGACCTCTCCCGCCCTCTCCCTACCTCCCCAGCTCCCCCTCCTCCTCTCCCTCCATCCGCTGCAGCCCCTTCGGTCTCGCTCCTCTTCCCCATCATCGCCGCTGCCAGTGAAATCCCTGGCATGTTATTCCCTCCTCTCCCAGAAGGGTTTGTCACAGACGTGAACGAACTGGGATGTGAGCTCACCGACTGTCCTGAGCTCACCAACATCACCCCGTCCTGCGTCCCTCCTCCTGCATTACCGATGATGCTGTGCTGTTTGGGCGGAACTGCTGGGCCTTTGTTCATGCTGTAATTGTAAGGCTCGTTCCACGCTCCGGGAGAAAAGGTGGAGCCCTTGGGTCCGTTCCAGGAAGCGGAGGGTGTGTTTGAGCACAGCAGCCCAGAGTGGTCCATAGCTCCCGGGTGAAGTTTGTCTCGGGCACGCTGCTCCAAAGTGTTATCTGTGAAAGGGAGGGGGAAGAGGGAGAATTAATACAACTAAAGTGATCAGAACAAACTCAACTGACCATAAAAAGTCACATGAAGAAATAAACACTCCACGCTTCTATCCATCTACAGCTGCCCATTTAAAAAACAATTGCTGAAAAGGTTGTGGAAAATCTTTTACAGAACTCAGACAATAAACAATGGGAAAGAATATTCAGGATTCATTGAATTCTCTTTACTACAAGATGTGAATGTTGGCGCTTTTCTGTATGCATTTGGATTAATTATTAAATGTCTACTCGTCTCGGGTGTTCCTGTGATTCGACCCCTTTTGTGATTGGTTGTTGCAGGCTGTCAATATAGTATAAAGACGCATTTCATTCTTCTATGCACCTACCTCACAGGTTATTAAATGTTTTACTGGGTCATGGGCATAAAACAAATTACAGAAATAGTGCATTGCTAAGGTTATTCTTCATTCTTAATACAAAATCAATGGAAATCCTTTTTTTTTCTTAAATGGCAGATACATGCAAAGTTTAGATGTTCTGCTTTTTCTCGCCTGTCGTAATTAAGGCCTTATTATGGTTCAACTGCTTACGTGAACCCTTCATACCCTGCAACTGAGTATCCCTGTTGCAGTGAATAAACCAATTAGGCATGAAAAGATCCCGGCTTCCGGCAACACCGTCCTTCGCTGAGAAAAACAGATACAGGGATAAGAAATTATTAACCCAACATTAATCTCTATGGTGTTCTTTGTTAAATTAAAAATTTGGTAGGTGAAAAGCAGAAAGAAGAAATGATTAAGATGTTTTCCTGCCTCAGTGACCCCTTTTAACATGGGATAAAGCCAAGTAGGAGTATGAACCAATCTAACCAAGCAAGATTTATGGGAATTGACACAAAAACACAAACTACGTAGGTAAAATGAATAATTAATCGCAAAATAAAATAAAAATCTTTGATCTTTTTATTTTTGTGTCACTGAAAGAAACGGAAAATGATCACATTTCTGCAAACACCTTGTTCAGTACAATGTATGTGTAAGAATCTACGTGTTTCTGTAGCCAAAAACAAGTTTGTTGAGATTCAGCTGAAATTGAGGTTAGTAGTTAACGAGTAGCGGTTTTACATTTTGTGGTGACCTGTTCCTTTCTTTTCCCTCTTTTCTGTCTTTGGCTGAAGGCGGTGCACAGTTTATGTGAGCGGTAAAGAGATCTGCACCACGGGGGACACAAGAAAGAAGAAAAACATTGGAGGAAGTAAGAGAGCTTCCCTTAATGGTTACACACACCTGTAGGTAAGGTTGCGTCGAGGTCAGAGTGTGTCTTCCTCAGGGGGAGGTTCTGGTGGAAGGTGTCCGTGACAGGTTCCAGGGAGCGGGGCTGGTGGGGGAAGGGGTCCCCTGGAGAGGGGGATGGGGATGGGGAGTGCTGGAGGAGGTCGACACCGTGGAATTTCCCTCCCCCCCCTTCACCTAGAGGACAAACAGAGGACCAGGGGGGTCAGTGAGGAGGAAGGGGAAAGTAATTTTACTTGACACACAGTAAATTTAATAAAACACTTAATCCAATCATGTTGTTGACATGGCAATAAAGTATTAGATTATGACTCGAGAGATAGAGATGTGTAGAGAAATATTTGATTCTGTAAGCAGCATCACCTGATTTGAAGTCATTCCTAGAAAGGTGCAGCATTTTCAACTCACATCTTTTTTAAGATGGTCAAGACAAATATGATTTACTGTTTTTATTAAACTCTAAACTCAACTCTTCACATCACTAGTTCTACTAGTACAACATCGTCTTGTCATTCTCACCAATCTTTTTCACAAAAATCATTATATAAAAATAAAGAATTCTATACAATTTACTTCCACTTTGCAGTTTTTTCTATCGCTGTTAAGCTACCGTCATTAAAACTCCACACTTCCTGCAGATGTTTCACAATAAAACACCACAAGCCCATTAAACTGCTGGAATACTGAAACATCTGTGCAATATAGTATTCAGCAGGATGCATGTGAAATACAAACTGTTCACCATTCACCAGCCAACAGTGTCTAAATCAGCTTGTAAAGAATAAATTGTAATGTTCAGATTTATTCTAAAATACAACTGGGAAAAATCAAAATGGGGAAAGAATAAAGAAAGATATTTGTGGGTCAGATTTAACAATAAACTCTCAACATGAGGGTGGCGTTATGAAATTGTTTCGGGAGCCGGATGTGGCCCCTAAGATTGGTTTAAATCGTCACAGGGGGTTGGAGAACGTGAGCATGCTCTGTGCATTTTACTGACATTATGTTTGATGATTTCTGGATTTCCTGTTACCTGATATTTTGGGCCAGTGATGCTCAAAGATGCCTTGTTTAAATCAACAGGTTTTTGTCTGTTTTTGTCTCTTTTGTAAGAGTTAATCTCAGCTGAACAAGTACATGTGACAAAGAATACATAAAACTGGTGTAACTACATGCTTGAGCAGCCTCACTCTCTTTATTTCTGTCACCATAAACCTACATGTTTATGTTCTACATTTTCTGCAGTCATTTTTTAATGCAGAGTGACTTAGAGCAGATGCTGCTGAGAAACCTGCTGTTCTGTTGTACTTCCTGTCCTTCTGATGTCTTGTCTAGGCTGACAGTAATCCAATGAGTCATCGGAAGCAGCAGGTACCTACTTGATTACCTCAATGACACGCAGTGCCGTCTGCATATCTCAGTCAGGCTTCTATTAAGCCATCAGCCTTGTTTTATAGCAATAGTCATATTGGATGCAGTCTACTGCTAAGATTTATCTCCTACAATGCAATGATGCCATTCAGTGAAGTTTTGTTTCTTTCCCTCTGTGAGTGAAAACTGGGATGTTAAATCAGACCGACAGGAAACACACACTCAAGCACACACACACACACACACACACACACACACACACACAAAATCAATGAGGCAAAACAGTAAATGAATCAAATGAAGTTGGATCGATAAAAAAGTGTACTGGCATTACGCCACCAGTGCCAAAACAAACTGAGTTAAAGGAACAACACCGTATTTATTGTGCAACTACTGACTTTAATGGGTTTCAGTAAGAAAAATATAGCAAAATACAAAACTCCTGCTTTTTGTTTCTTCATAAATGAAGCATTGTGTAAACTGTTTGTTTCGCAAACCATAAACCAATATGACGATGAATGGAAAACCAAAAACAAAGCGTTGGAAACAGTCTGTGGCTCAATCTTTTACATTTACACATTCACCATGTGTTTCTCTACCTGCCTGTCTACCTGTTTGTGTGTCTGTCTTCCTGTCTATCTTCTTGTTGCCTCTTGAGGGGTTCGCAGTCACAAATGTCTCCACCCCGCCATCCTTCCATTTTGTTTCTAGTTGTGTCCCTTGTTGCAGCGCCGTGTATGAATTATACATCCGAGCATTGAACAACAACACAGAATTACAAATGTTTGAGCTATCTGAGAGACCAAAGAGCAGGCTAATAGCAGACAGACTCTACATGGTAATATTCCCTGCGCAAAACATTTGCAGATAAAACAATTAACAAAGCTTGGTGATGCAGTTTTTATCCACATCTCCTGAACAAAAGCAGGGAGAGTTATGTATGAAACACAGTGATTGAAATGCTGTAATCGAGAAGCCTGGTTTCAACCCAGACATTAAGTCTTTTGACCTGCAAATCACCAAATTAATGGCTAAAGTGAGGAGGGCTGGGAGTGTCTTGACAGGTGATGAGTTTTTGCACAAAATGAATTTTGGAAGCCAGAAATCTAATTTCCTGGCATGATAATCATTAAATCACTGATTTAATTGAATCCCATCATGCCTGGCTGATGCACCTTGGTCATTTTATGTTGTATGTACGTAAAGAAAATCCTTGCTGGGATCTTTCCACCTTTTTCGTCTCCTTCACTTATTGACTACCTGTCTTTTTATCTATTCGCCTCAGTCATTCATCCTGTGTCTATTTTTCCAACAATCTGTCTGTTTAGCTCATTCACTGAGTGCCATTCAATTGCTATCCCCCCTCTGCGCATGAATAAATAAGAGTGTTTGGGCTGAAACATCTATAGCCTTCCAGCAGAGACTAAGCTATGACTCAGCCATTGAGCGGGGCTAAATATGACTTCCTGTCTGGCTGCCATGCATTCACCCACTTCCAGCTGGACTGTCTGCCTCTTTAATCCTGATTTTAACCAGGCAAAGTGACACTTTTGCAGCCTATAGTCTTGGGCAGCAAACACGTAACATTCATACGTGCATACAGTCACATGTCTTTCAGAACGACATCCTTTGGGAGTCTTTGTGTTGCTCTTGCAGCCATAAATAATAGACCCTATTTCAACTATCAGCAGCCTTCACCAGAGAGACAAGACCATGATTCATTCATCATAATGTCTCTTCAGTATGGCCCTGGTTTTGCTGCTTTCCTGCCTGCTGTGAGCATTCAGGCAGTTGTGGATGGACTCTGTGGTTAGAGACCCTGTCCTGAAACACAGATGTTACAGGTTGAATCCGGCCAAAGACCCTGTTACTCATTTTAATGTCATTTATGACATTTTAAGCCAAAATATTAACTTCTAAACATCCTTGTCTCTATAATCAGAAAAAAACTGCCTTTCTTTTCCTAAATTATATCCCATCTTCATGTTGACAGTTCACTTTTGACCTTGGAAAGAGCAGTTGACAAATGATGAATGATGCTGATGAAGACCATGTGATGAAGGTCAAAGGTCAGCGAGTACGAGGACCTTGCACAGAGATTGCTTTGCTCTTTCCAAGGTCAGGAATGAACTGTCAACCTGAACATTTTAAGCCAACATGCATAAGAAAGTTGTAGAGGTGCTTAAAATCATCAGTTTGAACGCGACAACGGAGGAAAGGGTTATGATCAAATGCTGATGAAGGTCATGTGATACACTTGAAAGCTCCAGAGGAAGCACGTAAATCATGTGAAAATGTCAGAAAATAAATAAAAATGTTTTGCTCTTTGTTTGAGCTGGATCAAATTAGAGATGCACTCAAATTGCTGCCCAGCGATGGATTCTTGTCACAAAGGGCGCAGGGTGCAGCCAATAGGATTTTCTGCAGTCCTGAAGAGTTCCGCCCCATGTCAGATTCCTGGTAGACGAAGGCGTTCCAGGTAAACTGAGAGGATTAGACCGTCGGCAGCTCAACAGCATGAATGCCTGTCTGTGTTTCTGCTAAACTCCACATTCACAAGCTGTCTGCTTCCCTGACTCTCTGCACACTACATTCAGAACTGCATTCACAAAATGCCTCTTTTTTGCCCTAAATGTCTGCAAACCTCATTATACTTCAATAAGAATTGGATCTTTGTCAGGTCAAAATGAAAGCCAAAATGTGCACCTACATGTGATATGATGTTTTGCTAACTTTACAAGCTGTCTGCCTGTCTGTCTCACTGTCATTTAGTCTGTTTATTTTTACTAAGCAAAGTAATTAGCTAACTGTAGACAAGCTTTGTGTGCATATTATCCTTTCTCCCTGCTTGTACTTGCAATGTCACGAGCTGCTGGTTCTACATTCATAACAAACCCACTTGGTGAAAAAAAAACTCCTTGTCTTTCTGCAGTTATATCGTGCACAGGATCCCATTTAGGGTCAACAGATGCTCTTAAAAATGTAATAAAACGCCTGTAATGTTAAAAGTAAAACTATGAAATATCAAAATAATGCCACAAATCCACGTGTGGCTCTACAACTTTAATCATTTTCCCTCAAAATGACTAAAATTTACATTAGAAATTGACCTCTTAAAAAATTAAAAATATCTTACCCTGTCAGTCTGTCTGTCTGTCTGCCTACAGCCTGTCTTTCTCTCAGCCTGTTCTGCATTCACATCTTCACTGCCTACAGTGCTTCAGTCATTCATGAAAATTGCCGGAGCGAGATGTGCAGGGACGGAGAGAAAGAGTGCAGGAGGAAGAGGAAGGAGAGTGGGAGGAGGCAGCTTTGACAAAACGTTCCCTCATTATCCTTCATTCATTATTCTTTCATCCTGTATCCCTCCATCCTCCTCTTCTCTCTTTCTGTCTTTCTTCAAACTGCATTTTCTCTCTTCCTCTTCACCTCTCTCTGCGCTGCTCCCTTCTTCTGGCTTCACTTTCACTCGCATTCACTTCCTCGCTCTTTTTCTTTCGCTACCGGGTTTTTTTTTTCTTCTTTTTTTAGGGAGGAGAGAGGAAGAGTGGCGAGTTACCATGGCAACAGCAAGCTGGCTGCAAGCTACCTGTTCGCTGTTTTCCAGAGAAAGAGAGAGAGAGAAGGGGATGAGAGACTGGGTGTCACGGTAACAAGCTGGATGAGTCTGGAGATATTCCATATTTTTGTTATTGTCAACAAATCCCATGAAAAGACCAAAACCAACAATGAATGAATCCTCCGATCAAGTGTTGCCCGTGTAGCCGAAGCCTGATACGGTAGCTTATTCCTCTGAGCCACAGAGCTCCATTGTCCAAAACTATCCATCCAAAACTATTAAAAACACATCAGTGAGCCACACTGTTGCACTGGCCTGTTCCTTCATTAGCATTAACACAGGCGCTGTAGCTTATTTTGACTCAATCCCGTGTGTATTAATCCACGGCTGGAAATAGTTATTACTTTTTACTCCTGTTTGAGTAACATTTGCTAAAAACTACAGTGCCTGAGCCTTTAGAAAAAATGAAACTATATTATTGTGACCCATTTTTAAAGATGTACACCTTCAGTAGGAGCCAATGGGCTTGAGGCTGAGAGCCACAGACCGGTTGGGGAAGTCGGAAAGAGTTTAGGGACACATTGTTGATTTTGGTCTTTTCAAGGGAAAAATACAGAATATAGTCAGTGTTGTCCTCAAAGTACTCCTCTCTCTCTCTCAACTAAGTATATTATCTCTCTACCTCTCTCTCCCATCTTCCTCTCCCTGCTTCTATCTCCTTTTCTCTGAAGGAAGTGAATACTCACCAAGTGGAACACCACAGGCATGCATCATTATACCTGACCTTCTACTCCTCTACACAGTGGGTGAGAGAGGGACAGAGGGGGAGAGAGAGAGAACAGGAGAAAGAGACAGAGAGATATTAAACTATAGATGGATGTGCGCGGGAAGGAGAAGGGGAGAGGCACCCAGTGACGAAGCAGTTGCTATGCCAAAAAACCAGGAGCACCGAACACACGCATTCACACATGCAAAGACACACGCATACGCATGCAAAGTAAACGAGGAGGAGGCTCGGTCGAGACGAGTGGAGGCAGGAGTGTCAGAACGATGTTGCCGAGGATGACCACAGCATACTAACAGCTCTGACAGCACACACATATGCACACACACACACACACACACACACACACACAAGCAAAGCTGGCTGCCAGAGATGGGCGAGGGCGATAGCGAATGTGATCATAAGAAGAAAATGTTCTTGACGTCAAATCTTGTTTCTGCAGGATTTTTCTACCTTGAAGCTCAAACTTGTGTCAAGTGAAAGTCTGTGTGTGTGTGTGTGTGTGTGTGTGTGTGTGTGTGTGCATTATTGTGTGTGTGAACATGCTGCATGTCTACATCATCCTACTAACTCTGTGCATCTGTTCTCTTTTTACATCCTTTATTTTGTGTTTTTTTATGACTAAAGTGGATTTAATAAATGAAATTAAAAAGGGATGATACCTCTTATCCAATTTCTCCTTGTCAGTTTATGCCATGGATCATCTTTGTGTATATTAACTACAGTATGTGTCCTCTTCATCTGTGAAATTATTGATCTAGAGATGCTTCGTCTTCTGGGAAAAACTCCCACTACATTTAAAAATGTTTCTACACACCTTCGTTCAAATATGTCTTCCTGACTGTGAATCTTTTGAGGAAGAAGAACACAATGTTTTCCCCACTAAACATAAATTAATAGTTTAGTTTAATTAATTAACAGCTTTATATTTTGCAGTCATTTTATAAAAAAGAAAAGGCAAGTTGCTTCTCTAACCCTGCAAGTAAAAAGGCACATACAAGCTAACAAGGGGACCATTTTAGCATTTGGGAGGTTATTTCTGATTGCAGAGATCATATGTCAAGTCATATGTATTTTTTTAGCTTCTACGCCTATGAAGCAGTGATTGCAGCAAGTAAAAGTCAAATCATACTGACCTCGAAAGAGACCAAGATTCACAGTTATTATGCATTTCCCTTCAGTCTAATTTCCCACGAGTCTCACTTTTACAAATGTCACAGGCAAAACCAACTCCATTGAGATCAACGCAGAACGTGTGAATCTGCTTTATTTTGCTCTGAGGCACTAAGTGTGCACAAAGTCACCAATGTATTTCTTTTACCATAAACCAATGACAGCAAATACTTAAAAATAAAATTCAGTTTAACGATACATGTTTGAAATGCAGTAGCTGTTTGCACGTTACACTGTGTATTTTCCAGTCAAGACATCCAGAGACATCTAACATCTGCCAAGCGCTGATTCATTTCCAATGCGATCTTATCTTGGGGGTTAATCTATTTAATTTCGGATGATTTGTCAGAGAACTTTCATATTGAGGTCATAAATTCTACTAAAACCAAGTCCTACTCGCTCACTGACCATGTGACCTTATGAACATTTATTTTCACTATTAGTTATTCTTTTGATTGTTTTTGTGATTAATTGATTCATAGTTTTGCTTATAAAATGTTATAAAATGTTGAAAAACGCCCAAAACAAGCTCCCAGTCCCAGTCCCAGACGTCTTTAAAGTGCTTGTTTTGTCTCAGTAACAGTCCAAAACCCAAAAATATTCCATTTAAAATGATATAAAACAGTGAAAAGCAGCAGATTCTCAAACACTTGACCCTATATCCAAATATTGTTGGTTAATCAATTAATCAACAGTGAAATATCATCAAGACAGCTTGAGAATATAAGCATCTTTGATTGGATGATCACCACTACTTTATAGGCTGGACGCCAGTCGCCTGTGTGTACATGTACCCATTTAAATACAGCAAACTCTTTCACCACTTTGATGGCTCAGGATCAGTCGGGTCCGAGGCGATGAAACATTCATGAATTCCCTGAGATTCTGTAGCTGTGCCACTCCAAAGACTTCTAAGGCGAGAACTAGGAAATATTCTGCTGTCTATACTGATTTTGTCCAGAATTTTCATGCAGCGCTAACTCAATAACTCTGTTACCGTGAAAACATCCTGGAGGCTCAGTTGGCTAAGATGCATATAATATCACTGCAATGAGTTTTTATCTGTCGCACATCATCACCATTCCTGTCTCTCCCCTACAGTGATCTAAATAAAAAAAGGCAAAACACAAAAAATAAGCCTTCAAAAAATACCTCAGAAAGGTATCTTTACATCAGCAACTTCTCAATGTGCCCTTTATCACAAAGAACACTGAGGTTATATCCTCAAAGTTCATGTGTACTTTTCATACAATTCACTTGGGAAGAGAATTAATTTAAGCTTAAATCTAAATTAGAGACATACAGTATGTGCAGCAGTTACCCTATGAAAAGCATCCTCAGTAAAGTACAGAGTGTGAGGTGTTTTATCGTACCTGTGACGTCGAGCGGTAGGAAGTGACCCGGAGTGCGTCTCCCGAGGTGCCAGCGTGGTTTCTCTGCGACAGGTGGTCCGATGGAAGCAGACGTGGCGGTACTGCTGCTGCTGTTGTTACTACTCCAACCCAGCGGGGGGCGATCTGAGCCGCAGGGCGACGGGGTCGGGGAGGGAGACGGGTCGGTCACGGACCTCAGTCCAAACACAGAGGAGGTGGTTTCATCCTCGTAGAGCTGTTTGGACGCCGGCTAGAGGAAGAAGAGAGGCAGCGTTAAGACGTGGTGGGCAATCTGAACCAGCTGCTTCGGAAACACAGGTGTATCTGTCCTGATGTGTCCTTGAGGCAGTCATGTTTCTTCAAGGAGTCCTAGCTTTAAATCCAGATGTGACAATAAATGCAAACCAGAGAAGTGGTGTTTTATTCAGACAACCTTAAACCTGCATTAATTGACTCCTTTTGGCCACTGTGAGCCTGTGCAACAAGCTGTAACACAACACTAACAGAATCACATTATTAACAGGATATAGTGAATATGTTGGCAAACAGTCGCCTGTAGACACAGAGCAACATAAGCATTCATTTGGAGATGTGCTTCCACAATATTCATTCTTCTTTCAGCTCTGTTTTGATCTCCACCGACTCCAGAGGGAAACATCTGTCTCTTTAGCAGCTAAATGCTCCACTAAGGTTCACCAGCTAACCGCTAACTTTGTCTGTCTGCTTTTTGCTGCTGAGCAGGTTGTCTACTGTGGGTTTATAACTGAAAACAGCTGCATGCTGCTGCTGGAA
This sequence comes from Maccullochella peelii, assembly GCA_002120245.1. Classification (NCBI taxonomy): domain Eukaryota; kingdom Metazoa; phylum Chordata; class Actinopteri; order Centrarchiformes; family Percichthyidae; genus Maccullochella; species Maccullochella peelii. The sequence goes on from LKNJ01002458.1 coordinate 28,773, forward strand.
ACGAGGTTGATGAGAGCGGTGAGACTGAACCAAAACAACAAGGTTTCAGACCTGAAAAACAAAACATTGTGCTGAAAGATGCTAAAACACTGTGCAGAGTTGGGTGATAATTCTCTTTGGGTTTGTCACTACGAGCGACCCCTTTCACATTACATCACGTCACTTTTCCATTATTAATATTAAAATATTACATAGTGCAGCTTTAAAAAAACAGCTTTGACAAGGAAGTGTTAGCTTTAATGCTTTACAATGCAAAAAACACCATTGTTTGTCTATGTATTCACACAATGACACAGATTAATAAGCCTGATTATGGCTTAAAAGAGAATTTGTGAATGGTTTCAGTCATCTAAAATGAATCTTTAAATATTTAAAACCACAAATTCAGTCCGTTTTCTTCTTGCTCCTAAACTGCATTGTACAGTTTGTTTCGTAGTGACATCCAAATGTGTTCCCATGCATTTCAGCCATCTTAATGCAGCCTGATCCCCCATGTTCCTAACTTAATTTCCTCTCAGTGAGCTACAGTATATGCTCAGATTCAATTATCTCTGCTTTTGTTACATCTTGTACCATACTCTCAACTTCTTTGAGAGTTCTTGTTTCCATTTTATGCCTGAGCTATTTTGAAAATTAGACAATAGGGTTTCTTTTTTCCTTTAAAGTGTTGTTATTGGCTCAAACACACAAAAAAACGAAATAAACTCGAAATTCAATTAAAGCAAAAATCAATACAATGAAAAACTTGGAGAAGGTGAGATAGCCCAGTGAAGGTCATCTACGCAGTAGATACTGCCACCGAAAATAAATAGTTTTGTCCTCTTCAAGCTGCTTCAATGCCAGTGAGAGAAAGGAACGGTAAAGTAGATAAGAAGTGAGGAGTGGAAGAAAGAGAAGAGAGAAAACATGTCTCACTTTGTCTGTCTTGTAGTTAGAAGAGAGAATTATTGTAAAAGACAGAGAGCAGGAAAGAGAAATGTGAGTGACAATACTCGACGGTGATGAAGAACGCAGGAAGGCAGAAAACAGAGCAAAGAAGTAGAAGAAGAGGAGGTGGAGAAAAGGCAGAAATATGGGAAATAACTGTTTAGCCGGCAGGGACAGAGGCTGACAAGTATCAGAGACATTGCTGGTTCAGTTCCTGGTGCCAATGGGGAGGTGTAATCCCAGCTGGGAGGCAACTGGCATCTGTCAGCAGCCTGGTATTAAACCACCGCTGCCAAAGAGCCCTTAAGCAAGGCATTGAAACTCAAACTGCTTTGGGGCTGCTGCATACATGTGAGAAACACGTGCATGTACTGTAGAAATTCAAATCCAAGCTGTCTCGTGGGAATCTGCCAAATTCTAATTGAAAATTAGCCCAAACAGAGAGAAAGGCATTAACTTAATAGAGCTGTTTAACAGCTTGCTGAAGGAACGGTGCGTCAATATGCAGGAAATGCGCAGCCATCTTGCAGTAAAATCACCGTGGGAGTTCATCAAGCTGCCATAACGACGCAGTTCTGGGAAATAGCCTGAGAACTATTAGCAGCAAAGGCAGAGAAGGAAAGAGTGAAAACAGAGAGGAAGTAGCTGCAGAGAGTCTGTTTCATCCATGTTGATCCTTTGTAGATACTTTGTAACATAATACGACAACAAAACAATTCAATTACTACTTCTCACGTCCTTAAAATTAATTTAAACCACGTGACTTACATTCCAAAATCAGTCAGTAACTGTTTCATTGAGCACGAGCTGACTAACAAATAGCATTTGCTATTTTAATCATTAGTGATATTTCCGTCTGGGAGACACTAAATGATTTGTTTATGGAAACCTGCTGAGAGTGTGAAAAGGATGATGACTAATTCAGACGAATCCAAAAAGAAGGGTGGGATACAATGTACAAAAGGTTTTTGGATAGTTCAGCTTTAGTCTTTTATATAATAAAAGGGATGACAACAAAAGCAACGAGGCATTTTGTCACAACACACATTTTGAAGCTGAAACAGTATTAGTGACACTGAAATAGTAATTTGTCAGCTACTGGGGAGAAGAATCATGTTACTGCATTGTGTTACTGATTAATGGCTGAAACTGAAGCTGACAATACACATGTAGTCACCTCAGCAGCCAATCAATCAATAATAATCTCACTTTGACCGTCATGTTATAATAAGATTTCACTCCTGATTGATTTAGAGAGTGTTTTAATGATACAGGGGCCCAAAATTCCATTCAAAATTACATGTATTGAACACTAGGGGCAGCATACACACTTTGAATGTCTACTTTGTCAGCAACAACTTGTTTATCAGTTTACAGTGCAGCCAAACAATGTAGACAGAAGCCATCAGTGGTATTCAGATCCTTTACTTAAGTAAAGGTAAGTAAGTTAAGTACAAGTAGCCTGAAAGTCCTGCATTTAAAATCTTACTTAAAGTGGCAATAGACAACTTTTCAGTTTACCCCCGCTAGCATTTCCAAGTGGTATTATTGTTGGCGCCGCTGTCACAAAGTGAAGCAGATCGCTTTCAGTTTCCCTCAGAGCCTAGCTACTACGATCAACACCACTTGTTTCAGGCTTTGTGACAAAGGGGAGTTTTAAATAGTTTATTTAGCTTAAGAAGGAGGAGAATCATCTCAACCCATAAAAGAACACTTCAACCTTCAGTTTATCAGAAAAAATCAAATTTAAAAGCACTAAATTTGGAGAAACGTGGTTTTCACTGGACAGGAAGAATGTGAAAAAGTGTAATCTGAAAAGTAACTAAAGCTGTCAGATGAATGTAATGGAGTAAAAAGTACAATATTTGCCTCTGAGATGTAGTGGAGTAGAAGTATAAAGTTGCAAGTACAAAGTACCTCGAATTTGTACCTAGTTACACCATCTGGTGTCTTCTGCATTACATGGCATGTGCACATGCACTGGCTTTTATCCTCTGCATGGTGTACAGTGTGTGTATGTTTCCTGTGAGTCCCTTGTGCGTGGGTATATGACTTGAATCCTGCACAGGAAATCCACAAGGACTCCACCAGTAACAATGAAAATGACCCCTGTACATAGAGAGGTATTTTCTGATTGTAAATACATAAAATGGAAATAAAATTTCCTATTTCAGTATTTATAAATATAGCTTGCACTCACAAGGTCATTAAAGATTCATCAAATTAAATGGAGACATCAAATGGTGAGATACATCATCCTGCCAAATGTAATCAAAAGAAGATATTATGTGAAATATTGTAACACGGATCGTTGAAATAAAATTAGTAAATGAAGGGAAGGAGACGGATTTAAACTCGCCACAACAACATCGTTGTGAAGGACAAACATAGTTTAGGAGTGTGCAATGAGGTTGGTAACACACAGTAAATGCCTGACGCCTGGTTCACTAAGCTAAGAACAAAAAGAAAGAGTGGAGGAGAGAGAAAGAGAGAGAGAATAAGTGAGTTGGACACGGTTTGGTTTCTGAGTGTGTGTGTAGGTGTGTGTGTGTGTGTGTGTGTGTGTGTGTTTACCAGGAAGATGAAGTCAGGTCTCTTGTTGTTGAGGGAGATGGGCGATCGGCTGAGCGAGGTGGACGTGTCGTCAGAGCTCTGCGAGGACGGATGCCGGAAAGTCTGACCGGTCAGCTTGGTGTCGTACAACTGCTCCTCAAAGTCTGCACACACACACACACACACACACACACACACACACACACACACACACACATAGCATCCAACAGCACAAGCACACAAACAGACAGAAAGAAAAAAAGCCTATAAGTTTGCGTCAACTTTCTGCAGCACAAAAACACAGAAACCCACAACCCAAACTCACACACCAGATATCCTATTTGCATGGCCCGAGAGCAGAGATCTGGCACGACTGCTGCTGCTTTGCATCACCCTGCAGTTTCCCTCCTGTGACTTCTAGTGCAACTTCTGCAGAGTAACTTTAAAGCAAGGTTTGTTTTTAATCTTCTCATGAGCTGCAGAGCTTTCGCTCCCTTCATTCACTCTTCAACTCTCCCTGTTTTTCTTTCCGCCTTGTCCTTCTTTCTCTCCTTGTCTCGGACTTTTTCTCTCATGCTTCTTCTCGATATCTTACTGTTTCTTCTTCTCAGGCAGCTTAGACGACTCTCCCCCAGGCCATTGTAAACAGATTCCTAACCCCCACCCCTTCTTTCTCCCACTACACACACACACACGCTCCCCCTCACAATCCCTCAGCCAATCCTTTACCCCAAAACACACTCCCCACTCTCCACTCATCCCTAAAGCCCTCTAACACACACACACACACACACACACACACACACACACACACACACTCCCAGCACCACCCCGCTGACAGCTTTAGTGCAACAGCCGCGTCAGTGAGGTATAGAGTTTTAGGTTGAACTTGCTTCCCGGGACAATATGGATTCCTTTACTGGTGTCGTACGGTTGCCTAGTGACACAAGGGAGGCGGGAGACAACGAAGCATGTCAACACCTCCCCACCCACCAAAGAGTGGTTTATGGTAACTTCTGTTGATATTGATATTGGGAAATTAAGTTACAAGTTACAACCAGAAAACAAAAATTAAAAGGCGCTACATTCAGCATTCGAGCATCAATTAATATACAAATAACACCAAAATAAACAGATAATTACCATAATCATCATTCAGAAGATTGTATTTGGGGGGTGACCAGGTTGGTTTTTATGGTAAATGTGCCAAATTGCTTTATGGCACAAAACAGGAGAGCGGTGCTGTACAAGACAGATGGCATGAGTAGCCTTTATCCAGAAAAAGTCAAAACCCCTGCTGTGAAAAGTGTCAATTTAATTGTATTGATTGAAGGGAACTGATTCACTAATGGGAGGAGTTTACTAATTGCAGGAAATCAAGTTAATTCATTCAGTGGGGGAAAAATAATGTTTTCTCCGCTTTGACATATCAAGTAAATCTTAAACAATTAGTCGCTTATATAAAATTAATGGGCAGCAATTTTAATAATTGTTTAAGTTAAGCAAAAATGCCCCCCAAAAAATGAATGTGAATTTGTTTTCATAGTCTTCTATGATACAAAATGTTATATTTTGGGGGTTTGGACTGTAATTAATGCTGCTTTAAATCAAATAAATGTAATTCTAATACAAACTGGAAAAGAAAGTGACATATAGGTTGTAATTTTTGTGTAAAATATCATCATTGTTCTCTTGCTGGTCATTGTGTAGTTAAACAAGACCTGCTGAATTACCTTGCCTTCATTTTAGCGATGACTACTGGACTTCCTGCAGTATCCATATGGAAAAGTACTAGAATTTACAGGGTGACCGCATCTGCTTTCAAACTCTGTAAGCCGTAATGGCCTCAAGACTCTGCTGCACAGCCTTCACGCCTGGTAAACACACTCAGAAATGTAGGGAGTTGACAGAAGGTTTGTCAGGTGTCGGATTGAAGCGAGTGCAGTCAACGTGGGAGTAGTTTGGAGTCACGAATATAGAGTCATGAATAGGAATTAATATACAGCAGCAGCACCACAAAATACAAAAAAATAATGATGTGTTTTTATATGAGGGCAGGCAGTCCACCCACCCACTGATTTTGTGTTGTTTTCTTAATGGCATTTGGGATCATTGCTGTTGATGTCTCTGCTCTGCTAAACTAAAAAATGCCAGCAGCAGGAAAACGTCTATAGGAACTCCAACGTTTTAAGTGCGATTATGCCTATGAGCTTCAGAGGAAACACAGCACAGCCTCTGCACACACCAAAACTTTCACAACCTTCAGCATGGATTAAGATGATGTGCTAATGATATGTCGGTTGTCGTTTTCAGCTCAACAACGGTGCATTTTGGAGGTTATTCCGTTGAGTTTGTAAGGGTTTTACAAACTCAAGGATGGTAGACTTCATTTCACAGAGAGATGTAAACCACAACAATGAAAAACTGGAGCAAAGAGGTTTTCACAAGATGAGGATTAGACGTTGTAGGCTGCTCCTTGTTTTGTGTCCCTGAGGTGACACTGAAAACAATTTCCCACCACGTGTTGACACTATTCTCTTTTACATTATGTGGGAAACACAGACAGCAAGTGAGAGGAAATGAGGGGAACAGAAAAGGAAAGGAAAGCGATCCAACAGCAAAGGATATGAGACAAGATTCAGACAAGGCTTGGAAGGTCGAGACGCTGCAGAAGCTCTGATGGTTTGGATGCAAATTCCCTTAAATTTAAGAAAAGTTGAGGACGTTTTTGGGGAACATGGCTCGGGATCTGACTAAGCAACCTGCCTCCTTTCAGCACGAGGCTAGCATGCCTGCGCAAACTCTGACCAATTGTTGCTTTTATACTTTTATACTATAGATTGGTTTTATTTTATTTTTTTGGTGAGCTTTAGAGGGGCTACTAGGTGGATTTTGCTACATTTGAACAGAGCTAGGCTAGCTATTTCCCCCTGTTTCCAGTCTTTATGCTAATCTCAGATATCCGGCTGCTGGCAGTAGCTTTCTGTTTAATGCACAGTCATGAGAGGGGCATCGATCCTCTCATCTAACTCTCGAAAAGAAAGTGAATAAGCATATATTCCATAATGTGGAACTATTCCTTTAATGACTTGACTAATAGTTTCTCACCAAGTAGAGCCTTTTCTCACAACTTAGCAAACCAAAATGTGTTCTTATTAGTGGCTCATAAGTGATCTTTATAAAAGGTAACTTAAGGTTAGGCTGTGATCCTTTTTGGGTACCACTTTAAGTAATATACAGTTACATAATAGCTTTAAAATATAACTGAAACAGCTGAAACTTTGAAGGGGAGGCAGGTTTTGCATCAGATATCTCTCTTTGAAAACAAACTCTTCTGTTTGCAATTAAAGTTTGGACATAAATATTAATGATGACATGATGAACTGAGAACTTGTTTGTTCACTGCATTTGACAATTCCTCAGGAAGCTATTAGATGTTTCACTTTGTAAGCGCTTGCTTTAGGAAAACACGTCCCTGGCTATTTGTATTCATAGAGGCATATTACACACCCGGTGCTCATGATAGAGAACTGTCTATTTTGCAGTGTTAAAAATAATTGATTATAAACTGCCTGACTGCCGAATGCAAAAACAGCAGGATCAGCCGGTTAGTAATGTGAGCTGAAGCCAAAACTCGTCTCATCCAGACTGCAGCGACCCAAACAAGTGAGACGTCAGCAAGAGTCCGAAGATACAGGGGGTACACAGACTGATAACGAAGAAGAAGAGGAGGAGGAGGTGGAAGGGGTGAAGGAGAAGCAGATGAAGATAACAATGACGCAGAGGAAAAGGCCGAAGGGGGAGAAAAGAAAAGACGAGGCATGGGGGGGTGAGGAAGAAGAGGAAGAAGAGGAAACGGGAAGAAAATGAGGGAAAACTTTTTAAGAAGCAGAGGAAGGAAAAGAAGAGAGGGCTCATTAAAGAGATGCAGAAGAAGAGGATGGTAAGGAATGGTATGAAATGGAAAAACTGAAATCAAGAAGTAACTGAAAAAATACATGAAAGAAGAGATATATAGGTAAAAAGGGGACAAACTACAGAGACAAAGAATTAAGGAGAGAAAGTGCAGAGAAAATGAGCTATGAATGAACCGTGCAATAAGAAGAATGAGGGTCACAAGAAGAAGAAGCAGCAAACGATTAGGAAAAGGCAGAGGAAGAAGTTTATATATATCAAAAAAGAAGAGGAGAAACAGAGAAAAGGCAACAGAAGAAGACGTAGGTGGAGAAGAAGAAGAAATATGGAACCACAAAAAGGCAAAGACGAGGCAGTTGAAGGAGAAATATTGGAGATAAGGGAAAGAAGACTCAGAAAAACACAAAGTAGGTGTAGAAAAAGAAGAGGAGGAAGGGAATTCACACAACATAACGCCAATGAGGCCCAATCTGTCAAAACTAATAGGAGATGCTGGCAGTGTTGGCCAACATGTTTCTCATTAATCTCACATCAAAAAGTGTTGAAGCTTTGTTTGTTCCTGCAGCGTAAGTAGCCTCAGACAAGTTAAAGTACCTTTTTCTAAGATGACATCTTTTTTAATGGTAAATAAATGCTTTAAAGATCAGCAATAAGCCACTAACAAAGAAACGTTTGGGGTGCCATTTGGTTTGTTGGATATCCTCCTTCAGCAAAACCTGCTTTTCAGCCCCTTCTAATTATTTAAAGGAGTGGTTCAACATTTTGGTGATAAGCTTATTCACTTTCTTGCCAAGTGAGATGAGGGGACTAATACCTCTCTCATGTCTGTGCTTTAAGTAACAGAGTTGGAGCCAGGAGGAGATTAGCTTAGACTCAAAAATACGCCTACCAGCAGCCCTAAAGCTCACCAATTAACACTTTGTATCTTGATTGTTTAATCAGCACACAAACAGTAATGCAAAACCCTGAATTTGTGGTTATACGGGGAGTTACAAGCTGCAACCATTGCTTATTTTTAAAGCGCATTTTCCAAAATGTGAAACTCTTCTTTTACAGAGATACATAAAGACATAAAAAGACCCTACATTTTATTTGACAGCTATAGTATAGTTTCTAAATACTAATTACTGTACAAATTAAGCTTTTATATACAAAACATGTGATCAGCTTACAAAATATGATGCACTGTTATCTATTAAACTAATTTTGACAAACCACAACATTTTACATGCTGCTTACAGAGTAATGCATCAGTACCAGTAATGATCAAATCATATAATATATAACAGAGGACTGCCAGAGTACATTTCGCTGATAATCCTTCCATAAATTTACGCTTTGAATGAAGGACTTTTACTTCTAATCGAGTACTTTCACTCACGTTAAGGATCCGGATGCTTCTTCCATCACCGCCAAGTTACTAACTCAGCCGCCTGCAGAATCTCCCTGGTAGCGAATGAAACTACATGTGGTCCTCCAGTTAAAGTTAAAAGGTCTGAAAACACAGGCTGTGGATCGGTGCACTGACTGGCAGAAGCTGAGTCCTAAAAGCAGCAGCACTGATGCGGCAGGAGAGGGAAGGTAAACAGTTGTAGATCCATGCTTCAGATAGCAGCCAGGCTCCGCTGAGTGCAGCTCAGCTACATGACTGCAGGGTACTGTGGTGGGGAAATGAGGGAGGGGGAGGAGGGATGCTATTGGTGTGCGGGGTGTAAAGGTATGCCGGTCACTCCCACTAATGCACACAAACACACACACACACACACACACACACACACAGCAGTTAAGCACGACCTACCCCACCCCCTTCCTCTGTCCAGACAAGCAGACCAAGCACTCGTGCATCACTAACCTGTATGTTGTGTGTGTTCGTGTGTAGGTGTTCATGTGTATCACTCATTTAGGTCTTGGTGTGCATGTGCTGTGAGTGCACAAATGCATGTGTGCCTCTGCTGTGCGCCAAAACGCGTTCACATGTGAACACGTGTGTGAATTATCTAACTATAAAATGTCATTTAACAACTCGTGTCTACGTGTGTGAATCTGCATCTCCGGTGCGTGTGTTTGTGTGTGTGTTTGTGTGTGTACAGTGCACCCATTCACAGATAAACCCAACCATCCTTGACAATATGCGCCCCAGCCGTGTCAAATTTGGGTCACCCTTTCTTCTCCCCTCCAGGAAGACGAAGGGGGGAAAGAGAGAAATCAACAATACCCCTCTTTCACCGCAGCCAGAGTGTTTGTCTGTCTGTGTGCGCTACATGCACGCCGCCACGGATGTATGCGTGTGTGTGTGTGTGTGTGTGTCTGAGTGCACCCATATGCATGTCATGTCTTTGTCCTTGTGATTTAACATGCACAATTGATCAGTCCATTACAGGGAAAAGGGGCTGGTGTTTGTAAGAATGTGTGTACCATGAAAGAGGCTGGTTGTGACCCAGAAGGACAGATTTGGCGGTTAGCGGCCTAGTTTGTGTTGGTCATTAGAAACCACAAGGAGGGTTCTGATCCAATTATCAGGCTCTCTTTGTGGGAACAAATTTGGTCTCTAATTCTTGTCAGTCATCCAAGTTATGTTTGCGCATGATAGCCTGATGTTTTTTATAGTAAAGTGCACAGAGTGAAGCTCCTGTAGAGTGTTCTTTGGTTTTGATTCATTAAGGTGAACCAAAGACACACTGCAAGTAGTATCATTAACTTATATTCAGCTTGCCATGGCATCTGCTCAGATGCTTCCAGTTTCATCCTGGTTCTGTGACTTTTCCCGACCTGTCTCGATCCTATTACTTTTACCCCCCGATGCTATTTCAAGCCCAAGTAATTATTTCCCATGTCTCCGTCACCTGTACTGATCTGGCTCCAGTTTGTGAGACCAGAGCTACATATAGCTAATTTTCTGAATTTATCTTGAGCAAATAAAAAGGCATTATGCCACTCCTGACATTTGGTTTTCTTGTCCTGCAATCTGATGTCTGATGCTAAGATCACTTGGTCCAGTGTAAATCCAGTATGCCTGGTTTCCAAACCCATGCCGGAAGAATGACTAGTTCCAGGGGCCAATGCTGGCCCAAATACTTCTAAATGGAGCTGATTCTCAGCCCACATCGTTCCAAGTCTGCACCCACAAATCCTAGCCAGATAGCTGGCTCAGAACCATTTCAGAGTTACTGCTCCAGCACTACAACACAGTCAAGTGTGCAATCACTGACCGTGGGTTCAGACTGAAAACAGCATTGTGTAAGATAAACACAAAGGGACTGCACTGGTATGGTTGTGTTGTTTCAGGTACCGGTAAGGCAATGAAACACAATCCAAGAAGTTCAGTTTGAGTAACAGATCTAGGAGAGTGAAGGCTTATTAGACGCCAAAACACTGCACAGAGGTTTATATTATGGCAGGCAATTATTTTATCCTCTGTTGGCAGATGGCAGAACAACCTCGCTCACATTACAAAGTAATCCACCAGGAACGTGCGCTTGCAAGTGATCGGCAAATGCAGTTGCAAATCCAACGTTGCTGGATGATGATGCAAAAGGTGATCCGGGTTAAACTTTTTCATCAGGCAACCCTGCGTCTTTTGCCAAAGCCCTCTGCGGCGGCAGCAGTGGCGAATAAGGGGGACCGACATGATTGGCTACCTGAAAATTGTTCTGACTTCTAGAAAACGAAAAAGATCCTGAGTTTGAATGGTGTTGTTTACACTGGGCCAAACAATCAAAAGGAGTAAATGTTTGCATGAATAAAATATAAACTATTTTTCGCCTGAGTGCTTTGCTCAGGGATAGGCTGACCCCATGTGTCAAAGTTTTCCTTCACATCATGAGCCGTGAGCTTTCTAACCCCTAAACAGATTCAAAGTGGTGAGTCTTTAGTCACGAGTCTGCTCCTCTTACCTTCAGGCTTCTGTCACCTCAGCCCTGTGTTTGATCAGCACCAGGTTCATTTGAGGTTTTGGCAGGTTGGCTTAAATACAAATGTCCCTGCATCATAGCATTTAAGTGTGTCACACTTCAGCCTGTATTTGAAAAACTTCTCTAAAAGACCCCCAAGGAAAGAAACAAGACAGAGGAGTTTGTCTCGCTTGATTCACAGCGACGTCACTCCAAGGAAAAGCTCTACAGAGAGGGAATTGAAGAAAAGAGAAACAGAGTGACAGTTTGGCTGAACTGACTCATTTCCTGGAGAAAAAATGACAATACTTTGTGGTTCAAAAACAAACAGACTACCAGATTATAAAGGTCAGTCAGTAATAAACGTTCAAACAATCTATAAATCCTCTAAAAAAGGGCTCCCTTCACTGTCAAAGGTACTGCTCCCGGCTGAATGTCAGTATGACAACAAGGACTTGTGTGAGCTCTCTGTTTATGAGCCAATTTTTGTCCAGAAATGCTAAATGTCTGCCTAAATTAAATGCTGCGTTAACAAACCATTTGCATAAAATTATTGTAAAAGGCATTTAAATTGACATGTACAGTATTTATAATGTAGAGTCAGTCAGGGACTCAGAATTCCATTTAAATCAATACATGAAGAAACAGGTTGATAACATTTCAATAGGTTCAGGTGACTGAGATCTTGAAAAACAGTCCTTACCTCAGCAAGCAACTTAAATCCAAACCATATCTATTCTATCTGATGCTCAAATGATATGTATACTATACAAGAAACAGTTCAACATCTCAAACAATGCCAATTATTCAACAGTAAATAATTTATTGGAGTTGAAGTCTCATTTTCAAAGTGGTGACATGTTATATAGGAACTGAACTCTACCTTTGAGCTTATAAAATGGAAACGACACTGTTTCTCCTGCATCAGCATTCTCCACTTGATCAATACTGCACCTGTTCAGTAATGTGTATTGACCACAGCAAAACCTTTCCAGCCTGTGTAGATAACAGCCAGCATTGACTCAGACCTTCTCTGACGCAAATAAAGGGCCGCTGTGACATTTTACAGTCAAGTTAGTGCGGACAGGGAAACTTTATCAGACTGTTTGCATCGCAGCTGGCATTGACTCAAGCCTCCTCTGACACAATTAAAGGGTTACTGTGACATTTTAAAGTTTGGTTGGTTATATCACATCACCTTGCGTTGTCCGCTGCGAGGAAAGGTCGCAGCATTGGCACTTTAAGTAATGCGGAGAGTGCTGCCGCATGAGATAAGATATGGTAAGATAAAATGAAGCTTACTGATCCGCAGAAAGGGAAAAAAAGGCAATAAAAAGGTGCAAATAAAATGATATAGCGAATGGTAAAGACTATTGATGGTGCTGCTGCTAATGCATCTGCAGCAGTCTAATTATGGCCTTGAGTTTGGTGAAAACAGAGCAGACAGCTAACTCTTATCTAGCTCTAAGCACTAATGATACCATTGACCTCCATTGAAAAAATATATTCCAGCCTGAAGTGTGAGACAACTTTGTTAGGAGTGCCTGTTAAAGCCAGTATCACAGCATCTACAGCCATAAAAACTCACATTAAGACAGTCTGTCCTCAACCTAACGTTACAATTATTATTAATGTTACTATATGGCCCGAAGTATGTGGACATTTTACATTGTTTGGGCCCTTTAATGATGATATTTAAGATACAACAAGTCTTCCAAATTAAACGACAAAATACATCATTTGTAACTGTTAAAAAAATTAATTAGTTTTATGATGTGACAGCGCTATGGTTAAGGTTTGGTTGGGTTTAGGAGCAAACACGACTTGGTTAGGTTAAGGGAAACGTCATGGTTTGGGTTAAAATAAATACCAATAGGTTAAGGGACCTTCGTCGTCATGGTTATGATAATAATCACATGGTTAAGGTCAGGGGATGATCGTGGTAATGGTTAAGTCAGATGTTTAGTTGACTGATCCCTCCACCTTGTCTCTCCTTCCACCACCTTTCGTCATCAGAAACTCACCACATGAGACCACAAAACAAAGCTTTAGTCCTGTTTGCTCTGGAAGAACAGTGCCCTCATCCTGTAATCCGACAGTTTTCCCTCCAAATGTAAGAATTGAGTTCTTGACATTAAGCTCTGAAGTTGTGAATGTGAATTGGTACTGTTACATTTTTGTCTTTTGTACAGTTTCATTTGAAACTCAGAATGTAAAATGTAGAGTAAGACTACTGTATGTTGAATGCATCCAAATTAATGATCTGTTCATGTTAAAATGCTCCATGTTAGCACCTGTAACCTGCCACAACTCATAATACAGCTCTCTTTTAGTAACTAAATAATTAAATATAAGCATGCTCCTGTCCCACATTACTTCCAATAGTTATTTTCATATATTAAACTCCAATTCATGCCAGAACAATATGTTGCTTGGTCAACATGCTGTCATTACAGATCGGGTCTTAAGCTGCCAAATCCAACCAAAATAAAAGTGTCTTAATTGGGAAGCAGGCCAACACAAGCTGCCAGGAGCGCTTCACATTCACTCTGACAGATTGTCTACAACTCCAAAGAAGTTGTACAAAAGGGCCACTTCAACAGGAAATTTCATCAGTTTAATATTGATGGAAGGTGAAAAATAAAGCAGACAGTACATAAACAGAAGAATTATACAGCAGAAGAACTGCTGCATCAAATCAAACTGGGGCTGAAGCCATACTCATCTTTTTTTAAGGGGATGTATCCTTTGTATAATTCAAAAAAAAGTCACAAGATTGCAGTAAAATTATCAACATGTGCAAATGTGTGTGAATTTGTACAAACTCAGTTACCTACACTAAAGAGAGTGTCAGTTAAATATGCTGAGTGTTGAGGAGGTGGTAAAGTATGAATATTTGAGCGTTGCTTAATGGACTGTCATAAAATTACAGAGCAAGTACGTGCAAATAGCCAGTCTGGCTGTAATGGACGACACTAGCTAAACTTCAAACGCAAAGTTCACTGTTAATGTGAAAGAATTATATGAATATTTTGCTGTTAATTAATGCAGTGGAGAAAAAAAATGTACATAATGCAAATCGGGCTGCTGTAAATCCTGCCCAAAAAACACAGTAAATCTGTCTGCAGAGGAGGAAAAACCTTTCATAAATATGCATGGCACTGGGCAGAGTCAGTTAGGAGCGGAAGGAAATAAGTGAGGTGCAAATCTTCCTATTATCAACCTGTATAGAATACAATATATCTGCCTTCAGTGGAGTACAATACTGAGCTTTAAATAGATTATATATCGCTACCAAGCAGCAGCATGTGAATGTTTTAACATAGCAGCCAAGAAACAGTGTGCAGATGTCATTGTTGTAAATCTTAATGGAAACACTGAGCTTCAGTTGTATTGCAGACTGTTAATGCGGACAGATAATATGAAAATGCTGCTATTATTAAAAGGGAAAAATGTGCAGATGCTTAGCATATTGGGAAAAAACTATTCAATTCAGTGCACAGTTATGAGAAATGGTAATATCCATAATTTACTGTAACCTGCTAAGGAACAGTGAAATAAATTGTGTGTATCTTGAAGTGTATCTAGATATTTGACTTGGACTTTAGATTACTGTACGTGTAACAAGTGTTTGTTTCGTTTTGGTACTTGCTAACTGGCTAACCAAGGCTAATGGTGAGCTAATGGTGAGCCGTCTTCTGACCCTGGATCTAAGTGGGATTGTAGTCGTGCTGGTGTCTAACAACAGAAATAGAACAACGTGTTAGTGATAATACCTTTTGGGACGAAATACGCCGGCACACACAGCGATACATGCGACAGAAGTCTGATCTCATATCAGAGCTGGATGATGAAAATGAACCTTCATCCTGCTAAGAGAGGGCCATGTGAAAAGGATCTATGTTGTCCAAACGTTTGTGTCCAAGATCACTACAGAATATTGCATGGCACTGCAGAAAATGGGATTAAAAATGTATGTTTGGGGGGTCCTCCCACCGGAGTCTTTTCACCAAATTTGCAACATGCAAGCTGCAACTTGCAACACAAGATAATTTCCTCTTGTTAATTTCAACGTGTTTCACTAATCAAACCAAATACCACACTAACGAGCCATGCAGGAGCTCTGTGGGACTCCCAAATGTACCTAAAAATTGGTGAAGGACAATCATTTGTGAAACATGAGGCTGCCTCCATTTTTGTAATCTGCACGTATGCATTGCTGACAAAACAGGCCCTCGAGTTCATACAGCTGACAGCCACAAATTCAGAGTGTCTAATATTCATAAGAAACAGGCCAGACAAACAAAATCACATCTATTTGTCCTCTCAAGAACAACGACAGCATCAGTCATTTGTTCAAATGTCTAACATATGTTTAAGTTAACCTGACCGTGTGAATTGTGACTCTTGTATGTCGGGAGCAAAAGCAGAAACAGCGTGACTTTGTTTTAGAGCCACATAACTGAGGAGTTCTAAATCCAAACCATGATATTTCCCTAACCATAACCAAGTAGTTCTTCTTTTTTTGGCCATGCGGAAGAAGGTTAAGGTTAAATCATGATCTTGTGCTTAGTTTGCACTTGGACTTGTTGAATGAGACTAATTATAATTGAAGACATAAATCATAATAAATCATTACAGTTAATTTGCACTCATGAGGAATCCAAGAGACGCAAAACAGTGGATCATATGAAAACCCTGTATGCTAATCACTCTATGGTGGGGTGTTGGTGATGAGAGGGAACACTGGCCGGATTTCACAGTTGCTTACTTCGCAGCAACAGTGAAAGAAATCTCACACAAATCTCACTGCGGGCGGGAAGGGAGGGCTGAATCTCGGCAGAAAACGCAGATCCGTATAACACTGGAGGACGACAGCCAGCTTCATAAATATGGAGGGCAGAGTGTTGAGGAGCGGGAAAGAGTATGAATATTTTACCGAGCTGAGGCCAGTGGGAGACCGACAGTGAGGATGGCCAGAGAGAGACAGAGAGAGAGTACAGCTGGTTGCTTCAGCGTTATATAACACGCACCCAAACAGATGGACACACACAACACAAATGGACACCGGTATACAAACTGAAAACATACACAGGAACACACACATGGACATACTGTTCATGACAGTGGGAAGCACACACACACACACACACACACACACACAGGCAGCAATGAACACATGAACACAAAGTGACATAAATGAGCACAGACGACAGAAAAGATGAATGGCCACACACACACGCTCACTAGTCTCTTTCTCTCACACACACACACACACACACACACACACACTCGTTGCTGCCGTCCACCCACGACTGCATTCATCCATCTTATTTTTATCGTACACAAGATGCCAGCTCGTCTGAGACAATAACTGGCTTAATACACACATAAACACACACATGCAGTATAAAGACGTGGCAGTGGAGAAAAAGGGAGAAGAGATGGAGAAAGATGTAGGAGGCGACATACTGTACTGTATCAGCTATACACTATTACACTATACATATACAGAGGGGAGAGGAGGTGAAACACATAAACTGCTCTATTTTGTTTGTTTGTTTTGTACTCGCATCATTTTAAGGATACGCAGATCCCATGAAAAGACCAAAACAAAGGTTGAACTGATATAACATTCATTCTCTCATTCACCCACTCATTCCTCTGTGCCAGAGATCTCTATTTTTGCCTAAAGGCTATTAAAAACATGACTGACCACTTGTAAAGCTACCATGAATATTATTGCAAAGAGCCATTATGTGGAGTACAGACATCTACTATTAATAATTAGCACAGACTGCAGACACGTCAGTAACTGAAGGTCCGCTCACTAACTCATCTGCTCCAACTGATGGAGTTTTATGACAAGACTGACTGGCAGACTGAACGAAGCAGAGTCTGCACACTGTTCAGTCACCTCTCAAGATATTATCTCGTCAAGAAATACAGCGAGCACAGATTAGTGTGAAGAGGTGTAAGTGTTACCGCTAGATTCCCAACAAGTTAGCCAGAGCCTTCTAGCGTGTGACATGAATAGTTATACTGTCAGCCACAGTGTGTAGGACTATCATGACTAAAGGCAGCTAATGTAGCCGGCTATCATCGGCATTACTTTCTGACATTGTAATAACTCGATAAATCAGCATTTGACACATTGTGAAAAAACAAAAGATATAATTAATCGACAGCCAGAGTTGTTTTTTGAGGGGTTTTGAGTCAATCCCACATACACTGTCCTAATACTATCAATACTCAATAGAGCTTCAATTGTGTATTAATCCGCAGCTGAAATAGATCCTAACAAATGCACTACTTACCCCTGTTTGAGTAACGTTTGTTAAAAACTACAACGTTTTAAAGATTTATATTATCAGTGGGAGCCAGTGGGCTTGGGTGGGGCGAGTGCCTCACGGTAGGGAAGTCAGAAAGTATTACGAGATGGACAAACACTTTGTAGGTTTTGGTTGTTTCATGGAATTTGTTGACAGTAAGAAAAATTAAGCCTTTGACTTTGAAGAGATGTAAAATATCTCCAAAATCAATATAATGTAAACTCGTGAAATGTAATGTGTTGAGACATTCATTCGTTCGTTCATTCATTACCTCAGGTGTTTGTTCAAAGTTGTCGTGCCATTCAGCCACAACCCCCACCCACCGTTCATTCAGCTAAAAACCCACAGTTATTGTTTTAATGGAAGAGCCGGGCAAAGGGCAAGACAGCATGAGTCACACAGAGAGAGAGAGAGAGAGAGAGAGAAACTGTGTTACCTGAGAACAAATACAGCTAGTTAGAAACCCTAGTTCCCTTGAGTGCTAATTTGCATACATACACACACACACACACACACACACACACACACACACACACACACACGCACACACCCAATCACATATATCAACAGTGTTCATCCTATCCAATACACATGCACCAAAATCACAAATACTACCTTTAATAACAACGCTGCAAGGTGAATCCAATACACACCATCAGCAGTGTCCCTATGAGCTAACATGCACACACACACACCCTTTAGTACAATATAAACACCAGGTAGCAAGGGAAATTTAACACACACACAAACACACGCCCTCTCACACAGCATATCTGCATGCTAACACACACACACACACACACACACACACACCTTTAAGGCGGTCGACACACACCCATATCAACGCAGTCCAATGCCACACATGCATGTAAACACTTTCCCACCCGCCTCCGCTGCTGCCTCCACGCCTTTCCCAGCCACTCTAAACACAGCACACACTCTCGCCCACACACACACACACACACACACACACACACACACACAGTCCCTCCATCCATCCAACCCTCCTCTCTTCCTCTCCATCCATGCTTACCTTGCAGCAGGCTCTGGAGGTTGAGCTGCGCCTGCTGGTGCAGCTCCTCGACACACTCCGGCCTGCTCCACGAGCCGAACACGTTCACGCTCTGTTGCCATGGAGACCTGAAGTGGGCCGCGCCGCCGCTGCTGCTGCTGCCTCCTCCTCCGCCGCCGCCGCTGCTGCTGTGGTTGCCGTCGCCGTGGCTGCTGATGCTGCTGCTGCCGCCGCGCCTGCCACTCTCCGCCTCTAGACCGCTGGTGGCTGGAGGGAGAGGGAGGAAAGAGAGGGAGGGGAAAATGTTGAGAGGAAGTGATGGATGGAGGGAGAGAGAGAGGAGGGAGGGTAAGAGAGGGGAGAGAGGAAGTGAAATAAGGAGGGGAAATAAGATTATTGAGGAAGGTGGGAAGGAAAAGGAGGGGAAAAATAGAGGAGAGAAAGGGAAGAGGAAGGACAAGAGAGGCAAGGAATGAAGGAAGAAAAGGTCCATTAAGGTGGATGGGGAACAAAGGGGGAGAGAGGAGATGAAAGAGAGAAAGGAAGAATGATAAGAAAGGAGATGAGGAAGATAGAGAAAGAAAAAAATGGAAAAAAGAGAGGGATGGAGAGGGGAGGAAGAGAGAGAAAAATCGCACGTAAATAAAAGTGTATGAATTTGCATAACTAATACCCAGAGACGCAGATTACATAACGCAGTGTGTTGTCAGGGAGAACAAGGACCGAGGAAGGAAGGAAGGAGGGGAGGGATAGAGGGTGGAAAAAAAAGAAACAGGGATTAGAGAGAAAACGAGGGAGGGATGGACGGGAAGAGAGGTAGAGAACAGATTTGGAGGGGAAACAGAGCGGGAGCGCTTAATTAGGAGGGAAAAGGAGTGGGAGGAAGACAGGGGGACAGTCATGGGAGGAGATAGAGAGGGAGGGAGGGGGAGAAGGAGGGATTAGGGCAGGGAAGTATGACAGAAAAAAAGAGACAAATTGTGATTGTGGCATTAGGGAAAGAAAGAAGAACAAGATAGGGAGGAGGAGGGAAAGAGGGATGACATTTAAAGGGAGGAGAACGGAGGAAATTTGTGTGATTTGAAAAAAAGGGAAGGAGAAAGAGGCTGAAAAAAAGGGAAGGAAATGTCGGCCCCTGTCACTATCAAACCTCCAACACAAACAGACATTCACAACAAATCATCACAAGCGATCGCAAACGGCCATTCAGCGTCGACATGAATGAGCCGTTGCTTTGAATCAGTGGTGATGAAATCATTTGACACATCCAGCAGCTGATAAAACACGACGACTAACAAACACAAGAAAACCCAAATGTGACCGCGGTCGCTGTCCAACTGAGCTGTCAGGCTTTTAAAAGAAATGCACAAACTTTCTGCGGACACTGAAATCAGTCTCGTTATTAGTTGTGATGGTCACATGGCTACACAAGGTCAAGTGAGAGGTGGTAGAGTTACACTAGGCAATCAGCATTAATGCAAAAGTGAGATGAGAATTTGTCCACTAGCTAGTGTGTCTGCAGTTAACACTGATAAACAACAATTCTGCAAAATCACTAATTATGTTTGATAGTGTAACCGAGCATTTTGGGTTCACCTAGCTGAGCAGATTTAATAAAAAATCAATAAACAGGACACAGAGACGTAATTGCGTGTTCGTTAGCATTGGCTTCTTTTTATTTTTCTTTGCACATGTCAAAAGCAGTCCGTCAACAAAACCTGCCTTAAAGCAACCCAAAGGGGACAGATCACTTCGACTGCAGAGGCACACGTTCAATGCCAGTGTTTTTTAAAAGAATTACTCATACAATATCTGTACCTGGCAACAACAGTCCAACAATCCTGGTTTAAGAAACCTGGACAAGGTTTAATCCCTGTTTGGAGAAACCTCAAGTGCCTCAGATTTTCCTGTAACAGAAATGACAATTCCTGCTGCAGAAAATACAGTATGTGTCAATGTAAGAGTGTTCCTGAGCAAGACACTGAAGCACCAACTACTGCTCCGTGAACTGCTTTGGTTCCTCAGCTAAACACCAAAAACTCTAAATATAAATGCAGACTCCGACAGAAACTATTTCTTGATTTGAAGCGCACACGCACAAAAAATGTTAAAATTTAAAGAACACTCAGTTCCCAGCAGACAGACGTGCAGGCAGTTACTCTGCAGTGAATCCACCGGCACTATCGCGTCTTGTTTGCTCTGAAGCTGCCGTCTCCCCTCACAAAACCCGCCGTACTGTATGGAATCACAATTTCACCCTCCCAGCTACCGGCTTCATCTTCCTAAGCTGCTTTCACACAATCGGCTCCCACCAGAGAGAGCTACTGTGTATGATACAGAAGTCCACGTCAGTTAGCATCAGCTGCAGAGAAGAGAACAAAGGCAATCATGCATGATTTACAAAGTACTGTAGAATAGACATATTCTCACCAAGGAGCCTATGTTGTTTTACGTTTTTTTCATTTGGAGCCTTAAATACGCTAAAGTAAATCTACTGCGCTTTCTTTCGCATTGTTTCTTTCTTAAGCTAATCTGTGTTTACTGCATGTATGTATTGTGCTGTGGGTCTTGCTGCAAGCTAAAAATCCCATTAGGGAACTTGAGTTTGAAGCGGAGGCTCATCCAGCAGATTATAGTCCTTTTTTCACCCCATTTTTCAGTCTGCAGTATTTCAAGCAGGGAAACAAACTTTTGCACGAACTGTATTTGTTGGGACTATTATCTTTATGTCCTGTATGCAAAATAACTTCCAACATTGTTGTCGGCATTTGAAAACATACTGACATATATTAACAAAATACATATTGGCACAAAATTAAAGCAAATTGCGGTACTTTGAGGCCTACAGGTAACTTAAATCCACATTATTTTTAAGACTGGATATGTGTTTTTGAAACAAATAAATGACTTGCTTTAGGTAAATACACTTTTCCTGCATAGATATAGTGTGTTTTGGGAAGAAGGTCTACATACATTCCCTATTTTTGTTAGTGACAGGAAATGGAGGAGTAAAACAATGACTGGAGGCTGCAAAAGCTTCTTCAGTGGACAAGTAGTTCCCAAAGGGTGACTTCAGACATGTATCTGTGGCATAATATACAGTATGTTGCCAGTTGCACCATTTTAAATGTATTCAAAGATGCTGAATTGTAACCATAAAACTGCAGCATCAATTACTTTTTGGGAGTTTGGTCCTTTGTTATCTTTAGCGTGTATCACAGAACGTCACGCTGTGTGATGAAAGCAGGTAAATACCCTGCACAGGTTAGATCCAGTGCAAATCCTTACATTGTGTTAGGAGACTAATGGGTCAAACAACCAAAAAGAGGTGTCTCAAGTTTTTTAAAGGTTGCACCTCGATAGTGGCTACTGGAGTACAATTTTCCTGACCTTTGCAACCTACTGTAGATGGGAAAAAGAAAGATGAGTTGAGAAATACTACAACCACTGAGAGATATTTTGTCCCTACCATGTTGTAAGAAATGTGATTGAGTTGAGTGCTCACTGGGAACATCTTTTCAAAACGCTGGCTTCCTTTTCTCATTGTTTAGAATAAAATAAAGGACGAACTCTTAAGATTGCTCAGAGCGGAGTAAGTAACTAAATAGCGGAAGTGAAAATATAAGATGTTTCAGCCACAGTAAAAGAAAAGCACTACAGGTTTTCTACAGCTACATAAAAATAATGGAAGCTGAGTAGGTAAGTATTTCAATATAGGCAAAATGTCAGAGTCATCTGTAACAAATGCCTGAGGGTGCTCTTTAATGTAATTTTGTATAGTATGCTGACACAAAAGGTCAAAGGTGTGATCGGTGGCACCAAACCAACCAAAGTCACAGTTAAAAACATCTTGAAAGGTGTTTTAATTGTAGAGCAGTTGTAAACACATGATGCATGCAAACTAAAAGGGTTTCTTTAAAGTTATAGTTATAGATATAGCTTAAATATCAACCGTGTGCCCTACCATAGCTTCTCTGGCTTCGCAGTTGCTAAATCAAATAGAGTTTTTGAAGATGTGGGACTTTAAAAAGTTAAAAATATATGAACGTGTGTGGGTGAGAGTGTGCATCTGTGTATTTGTGTGACTAATAATACGTGTTTAAGTCACACAAGCCTCAGGAGTTTTTGAAAATGTGGCACAAATGACTGTAAATACTCGAGCTAGACAGAGAGAGGGAGAGGGAGGGAGTGTTAACTACCTTTAGTTACTGTTGTACCTTTGAGACATCACTGTTTCTGTGACTGTGCGCTAAGAATTTTCCACTGATCTCACTGCACATCAGCACAGCAAGGAGTCATCATCTATCTAACAAAGGTTTTTCACAGACTGGAAGCCTCGCAGGATTTAGGCTCAGGTCCAAAACACACCGCCACTGCTGCAGTGCAAGGCCAGATCATACACTGCCATTGGAAACCAAAAGGAAGCTCCACAAAGCTGGATGTCAGTAGCGATAGGTCAAACACAATTAAATCACTGTGGACTTTGTGTGAAACAGTCTCTACCTCAACAGTAAGTTTCTCTTCATCAGCCATGACAGCTAAGACATAAGAAGAGGACAACCTGTCACTTGATACAAGACCATAAAAGAAGACAACCTGTCACTTCATAAGACAGAAAATTCAAAGTGAAAGTGGGAGCAGGTTCTTAAGGAATATGCTGCTTTTGAGGGGTGTTGAGGCTAGAAAATATGACACTAGAAACATAAGACGATAGCTGACTCACAGTATTTACTATACAGAAGCTAAACAGTTAGCTAACTTGACTCAAGTGACTCAAACACCAGCCAGCTTAGCGTCTCTGTCGGCTACGCTAACGCTACTTTGAGCATGCACAGTTAGCCGTTACAATCCTGCCCCTGTCACAACCCACCTATCACTCGTTATCATGACAAATGTTTAGTTTAATGCTTGTGGCCGGTTAAGAAAACACTAAAAACATAAGGAAATTGCTGAGGCACAGTCTGCGCAATACTGACTGAAGCTAAAAAGTTAGCTTACTTAGCTTAGCTTGCTGCCAGCCTAGCTTCACACTTCGCTAGGTTGAGAAGGCACAGTTTTGATAGATATTGTTAACTGCTTCAATTATTCTATTATATTATTTGGTTGGATTTGGTGGAAAGAGCTTTTCTTATGGATTGTGAAATTTGACTTTGCCTCATAATATTATACTAAATCAGGACACCTTGTGGTGTGTTATCAGTTAATGTTATTTAACCAGCAAACTGTCTTTGTATCAATTGCTCTTCCTTGTTAATTCTGGGCAACTGGATAAATCAGATTGGGAAGGGCAACATCAAATCCTCCCGCCAGGAAAAATGGCTGATAAGAATTTATTATTTGACTAATAGAATTTTAACAAACTTACTATCAAGCTAGGGCTGTTTGATGAGCATCTACATTTAATAAAGGTATACCTCCAGAGGGAATTGAACCCCTAAGCCTGCACTGCTGATAGTGATAGCCTAATTCAAATAACACAAAGGGCCACTGGAGAATATTATCCAAGATGAATCACAAAGTTTTCGGTCTAAAATATTTAAATAAAGTCTTTGCTCTGCTTCCTAAATTAGGTTTTTCCTCCCACACTTACTAGGCATAGTCTGCTAAAAATGAAAACATGTTTTGAGGATAGTGGGGTACTTAACCTTTGGATGACCAAATTGTATAGACTGGATCCTATATTGAGGTGTTCAACAGATATATAACAGTGTTTTGGTTGTTTCCTGGGAGCTGATGGCACAGACTGTTTTGACGGATACAAGAGACAGAGGAGTCTTCTGGGAAGACTTGTTTCCTTTGAGGTTCACAATTAATTCTTGATTAAAAGTGATACACGCACAGGCACACATTTAAACAGAGCACATTCAGTCCTCCTCAGCGGAGATGTCACTCTTTTTTCCTTCCTCCCTTATGTAACCACGGTGACATGAAAAGAAAGAAGATGGAGGGATTGGATGGAGGAAAGACAAAAGCCTTTGGGCATCACTGGGCAGATTTAGGGGGAAAAAAAACTCAATCTCCACAGTCCTTTTGAGTAAAGGGAAAAGATGGTTCTGGAGAGAAATACACTGCAGTGACAGGATGGTTCGTGTTCAGAGCGAAAGTGTGAACATGAATGTCAAGTTGAAGATCACAGGTTCGATCCCAGCAAAGCCAACCCGCTTGTCCTGTCAAATTTCTGTTGAGCTAAATAGCTACACTCTTGTAAATGAGACTTTCTAAAAACAGAGAATTTTGCACTTTATTTTGGAGTCTAAAAATAATAAATTTTTAATCACTCTGAAGGACTTAAAACCAACATCCTCCTTTAAAAAAAAATCTGGGTCTTTTGGGGTAAATCAAAATTATGATTCTTAGGTACATATTATTATCTTTATGTCTCCTTGGAATATTTGAGGTAATAAACTCACATATATAACAATTCCTTTGGTAGGCTACGTGGGAACCAAAAGTAGAATTGTCAGCCTGGGTGTAGTTACTGGTTAACTTCGGCATGATAAGTAAATAGGAGCGCTTAAATAGTGGCAGTGCTATCATTGTGTTTTGCTGAAATATTTATTCTGACAGCAAAACAACATGTTAAGTACAAGATGGATATACTTTTAAAAGGGAAAAGCAAAACAGATGATGCTCATCAAGCAAACACTGTCAATATAGCAGGACAGCCTCGTGTTTGTGTCTAAAACTCTGGCAGTTTGGGCAAAGATCTGTCATTTGCATGACAGAAGAAAAACCACCAACAGATGGAGTCCACATTTTTAAGGTCTGGAACCAAGCAAGAGCCTAATGGGAAACAAACGTGTGTGAAATGTTCTTGATGATATGATACAAGACAGAATAAAAGTTTGGGAACCACTGACTTAGAGGAAGGGTTTTAATATCTTCAAAGCATCATGACATGCATGGTTTGGAGCCGAGTGGGAGTCAAACCTACAGTCCTGTGCAGTGTAGTTAGTCAAGCGTACAGGGATGAACATAAATTTAACCTGGTGATGAGGGACTGCACCCACTGACCTTCTCGCTCTCATTAAACTCCGACAGAGAGGAAGAGAGACTAAGGAAAAACAAGAGAGGTGAGAGAGGATTGAAGCACTCAGCGTTACTTCCAGCTGACACAGAGAAAACACAGGAGGGAAACTTTCGCTGCGCCCAACAGGGAGAGAGATGACACACACACACACACACACACACACACACATCCTCATGAAGGCACACACAAATGCAGAAAACTTGAAAAAGTTTCACAGTCTACAGCCTATACTGTACAGTGTCCATATGGTAAACAAACAAGCTTGCTCGCATACAGTACAAACACACACAGAAAATAGACAAAACGTTTCACAAAGCACCTACTCTATACTGACACACACGCTCACACACATGCATTAGCGAGGTGTTGCGTGAACTCTTATTTTTCTCTAAGGTCCATTACTGAGTCATTTCCCTCTGTGTGAGTAGGAGTGTCAGCAGGGTGGACACAGATTTAGACAAGCTGTTATCACCGGACACACACACACACACACACACACACACACACACACAGATGAATGGGTAAACACAAGTTACCATCGCTCATATTTTATCACCCACATACTCGCACAGATTTCGTGTATGCGTGACAAAAATACATCTGTGTATCTTTCACACACTTGTGAGGAAATGTAATGTGGTTGATGTCCAAGTACTGATCTCAGTGTGTGTGTGTGTATTTTGCGGACGACAGGCTTATGAGCAACTGTTAGCATTAGCCCAGTGCTCAGCAGACTCGTTTATGATCGTCTTAAATAACACTGTCACTGCCCAATGAAAAGCCTGGCTGAAATTGTGTGTGTGTGCAGGCGTGCAGTAAACTAGATTTACTGACGACGCTGAGACCCAAACTGAGCGTTAGCCGTCCTTCTGGGTGTCGTTATCAAAATGAACCAGGCTTCCTGCGCAGAGACATTATCCATACTGACCTTTGTTGTAACGACTAAGTAACAACAAAGGTCGGTGCAGATAATATAACTGACCTCTGAGTCTCTTTGCTATCAAAGTAATAAAGCACCAGACCTTACAACTGTGTGAAAATACAGATAGTACGTGCTAAAACATGCAAACCTCAATACTTCTACAGACCGAGTGTCAAAAACTTGGTGCTACTGTGCAAGGCTTGCATTGAATGTTTGCTCAGCCTGTTTCTGATTAAAATCTATTTTTTTTTAGTTGACAGTATTTACAATATTATCCTTTTGTGATATTAAGAAAACTGCAACATTACTCCTTGATCATGGGAAAACGCTCAAAACAAAATTGTGATTCGAAGAAAACAAAGTAATAAGTGTTAAAAAAAATAACTTCTGCCCATCACAGATTTGTGATATCTTAAGTTTTGCATTCGTTATCTCTTAATCTCTGCAAAGAGAAAACTGACTTCCCCACTTTGACTTGTGAGCGTCAGTAAACATTCAAACCAGTGGGCCGAAAGTCAATTAAGGAAAATAGAGGCAGAATGAGCGGCATCAAAATAGCATGCAGCGACCTTTGGACACTGCCAATCCCAATCTGAGTCACACCGTTTGGATAAAGCTGCATAAAGTTGTATCATTTAACACTTTTCGTGACTCTGCCCATGCCAGAGCAGCCCACTCACCCTGGTGGCTAAATGAGCAATTAGCTGAGTGTGAATCAGAGGTGTTGCAGCAAGAAAGGTACACAGGAAGCCGGGGGTTTTCTTCCTGCTATGATGGACCAATGATGACGCACAGTGAGTCAAGACGGGACAAGTGTACCGGTATGTCGGATTAGATTTGTGATGCATTTTGGCAAGAAAACATTTGAATTTTACCACTAATATCCCTTTTACTCATGAGCTCTGTAACTGGATACATTATCTGTATAAAAACATCTGATCACAGCCTTTGCATTTACTATTAATAAACATTTGGTTACTGCTGTTTTAGCTCCAGTTTGTTCCAGTACTTACTGGTGTTGGTAGCTCTGGTTTGGTCCAGTATTTACTGGTGTTTTATGTCTGGTTTGGTTCAATATTTAATGGTAGTTTGGTCACTATCTTTGACACAAATCACCTTTCAAAACCTATGGTGGTCCCCACAAGGGACCGTCACATTCATGCATAAGTGTTTATAACTGTAAATAAAAGAAAATCAAGGCCACTTTTGCCTTTTAATTTTTCATTTCATAGACTTGAAAGCACATTCTGCCCATGAACTTTTATCAATGCAGGAAGTGTAGGACATTTCTTAGTGAAATATGAAGAAATCAGTGTAAACATATTCCTTAAACATATTTTGCAGGATGCAGTGCAAGTCTTGCGAAGAGGGTGTTTGGAAGGATTTGGAGTCCCAGCTGTGGCAGATAACGATATCGACTTTGGCCAAACAAGATGAAGTCTGCTAATTAATACGCCCACTGGTCTGTCGTGAATGTTCCCTCACAGAATGTCAGATTCACTCTAAGTGGCTGAATTGCTGGAAAAATTGAGTGTGTGCATGTGTGTTTAATGGGTGTGTTTGTGTACGCATGCATGTGCAGCCTCTGACAGCTGCAGCCAGCAGCCTCTCTGCAGCTCAGTGCTGCCCCCTGCAGGAGAAGCAGGTGTAAAACGCACACAATGACAGTGAGGAACCCACAAACTGCATATTATTTATGTGTTTGAGGCAGTAGTAAGTAAGTATTATTAATGGATTTTAAAAGTAATGTTTTCCTGTTCATCCCAATTTTACATACAGTATACACAGTTTATGAAGAATATCTGTTTACTTTTTAAGCCACTAATTGCGAACACAATTAAGGAGCTGTGACTACCAGATGTTTTTCAACGACACATTAAACAGCACATTCACAAACACACAATATACAGCCACATAGTTACTGCTTCATCTATTTGAGGAATAACCAGAGTCTATCTGAAGCTTTCAGAAACACAACTTTATTATTATTCTATGAGCTTTTGTTTACCAGAAATCAAGCTGACTGTTCCTGATTAAACAGCACAATTCGTGTGAGTCTTATTACATTTACCGTAAATGTCATCAAATATAAAACAAAGCCAAAAAAATCAACACCAATCTAATTTTACTGTTGCGTCAGCTTGAAGCAAAAAGACTTGTAAATACATTTTTAAAGACCTTTAAATACTTTGAGGACCTTGAACATAAGGCTTCTTACCCTGATAAACATTTTGAGTGACAGCTTATGAACAGACGGGTGTGTCTCAGGCATTGCAAGCAATCGAGGACAAATGCAATCAAACAAATACAGTTCCTAAATCAATACATACACACACACACACACACACACAGTCACTAAAAGGGTGTATATTCCTCCACTCTACAGTGAGACCTGGCTGTCTGCAGTTATTAGACCCTGGAAGTAATTTATAGTGACATGAGCCACAATTCATCCTCGCCCTCCCTCCTTTCACTCGTTTATCCTCCTCCTCCCTCTTTCTCTAAATCACTTTCCTTCTTCCTTCCTCTCTCTTCCCATGTCTCGCCTGATTTCATCCTTTAGTCCCTCAATCACACAAAGTTCCTCCTTTCCACTTCCCCCCATCGTTTCCTTCCCTCCTGTCTCTGCCATCGCTCACTTTATTCCCCTGAGATTTCCATCCTCTCCCTCTTTCTTCTGCTGTCATATCTCCTTCATTACACACACACACACACACACACACACACACACACACACACAAACACACAAAATGGGGGACAAGCGAGAGGGTGGAGTAACGGAATTGAGTGTAATGAGGAGATGTGTGTGTGTATGTGTGTAATCACAGGGCTAATCCACCTGGCTCAGCCACCATGGAGAATAAGCTCGACTGAACAGAACACAAACAAAACAGTCGACATGCCAAATGGACATTTTGTGAGTGTGCATGTATATATTTTATATGTGTGTGTGTGTGTGTGTGTATGCACATTAGTACTCAAGGGAACTAGGGTTTCATGTATACAATCTGTGTGTGTATGCAAACATATCATCCCAAAAAGGAATAGCATGAATGCACATACTGATTTCATCTTCTCTGCTGGATAAGTGTGTTTTAATGTGTGTGTGTGTGTGTGTGTGTGTGTGTGTGTGTCAGTCAGGGCCTAATTGAAGAGCTGGATGCGCTCAGCCATGTTTGCTAACAGGAACAAAGATCCAATTTTATGCTAATTACTGACGCAGAGATTTGCGTCACTTTGATTGTGATGGTTAGTCGGACAGGGATATAGTTAGCGTGACTCACTACTGGGAACACACACACACACACACACATTGGCTTCCTCTCCAAAACTGCCGCATGAAGACAATGTCTGTATTTTTGGAATTAATAACCGTTATTTTCAATACACGCTCTTATTATGCCGCGGTTGCCATGGATACAGCCGATTCAGCCTGGCAGTGGCACATGTACATTTACACACACACACACACACACACACACACACACAAACACACAGGCATAAGCATGGATGACTAAGCATTTCAGTTATTTCACACACTCTCGTCGGGTTTACTCGTGTGTGTGACTGTGCTAATGCTAATATGCAAAAACTGTAACTGCTTATTTCCCATATTTTGTGTTCACTGAATATAAATTTTACTCCCACATTTTACCGTATTCATGCCAACAAAATGTCATAGTTCCAGTGTTTCAACCAGAAATTCATTGTTTTAATTGTAAAATGGCCTCTGATCCACCACTGGGCACTAAAACTCTTCACTAAATCCACACTTAATTAAGTGAAGTTCTGTTGGTGTCTGCAGGCATTCACAGCAAGGTCAACCTTCCCAGCATACTAATCCTTTAAATAGAAAATTAATTCATCAAAACACAATGGAAAACTTAACTGAATAAAAACTGTGGTCAGGGACAGGTGACATGACTCATCAATATCCAGGATTTAATACACCTGTCTATTCAAGACATAGACTGTCTACAAAACTATAATATACATTTTATAACAGTATAATTGTACAAAAAAAGCTGTTTTTCAGCTGGTGTGGTCAGATTTACACAGAGAGGCAGAGAGGCAGAGCTGTGGCTCCAGTCCAGCAACCCCATCTGATCGTGACCTTTTCCATTTGACTCCACCTCTCCCAAGTTGTGAAAACTGATAAGATTTCCTTTCTTTACCGGCGTTGCGACATGCAGCTCTTATTAATTACTTCAGAATCAACATATAATGCGATCGATCGATCATTGTCACCTCAGCTGAATCAGATCCTGACGTGTCTCGCCTTGCAATCAATCTACTTAATAATGACGCCATGTGTGGCCTTCGTTGTGTGATGCATTATCTGCTCCTTTTGTTTGAAGGCTGATGTTATCAAAAAACTTCCAACACTCCTCTACAGTGGAGCCAGCAGCAACGTTGCTTTTGCTTTCAGCCGTACGCGTTGCTCCTGTACAAAATCGTGACGTAAATACATCAACATGTTGCCGGTTTTATCATGAATAACATGATATGGCACACACACCTGTGCAAAAGAAATTCTGAAAATGCTTAAAAAAAAATAATCTGAAAGGTGGAAAACTATACATTTTTCATAAAGACTCCGAATATAAGACGTGAATATAACATTTCTTTACCAGGCGTCAACAAAATCTGCTGATGCAATGCAGGACAATGAATCCCTGCAGATACAAATAACTGCCACAGCTTAGAGGACATGCAAGTTTGAAATCTCGGTCAAGCTCACCCCTAACTCAACACCTGCTATTCCCTTGAGCGAGGCATTTAAGGTATGAGTGGATTTATTGAATAGATGCAGTTGCACTCAGCCGCTCCAAAGAGTGAAAAAGTGCAAGTATATAAATGCAAAGCAGGCTGTTGTGTACTCCACCTATGCATAATGTTCCTGGATAAATAACAGTTTAAATACAGACTGTTAAACAAATCCAGATTGGTTATATTATATGGCGTGGAATATCTAATAACCACAATGATCTAATATGCAACGAATGCCAATGAATGAGTCAATATGAGTTCCACCTTAAAATGGAAAGAGGATGATTTCAGACAGTCAAACGTTCAAGTTAAAAAGCTGTTTCCCAAAGCAGGATTCCTAATCTTTGATGTCATTCACTTTCTGCAGCCGCGCCGCCGGCTGTGTACGAGCATCTGACTCCGTGTTATGTGAGCTTCCCGACCCAAATATGAGTTTTATCTTAATTTGTACTCGTCTCCGAACTACAAAATCCCTTCAGATCCCCTTAAAACTCTCCTTCAGTGATAATCTCGCATCATTTAAGTCAAAATTAGGTCAGCAGCAGCCCAACTCACAGATACTTTGTGTTTTGCAGGCGTGTAGACTGTTTGAAGGTGCAGCGTGGAGCATTTAACAACAACAAATTAGCAACAGATTCATGCTGAAACACCGGTATGATTACCATAAACAGATGAGATGATCACACATTGCACATTTTACACTTTGAGCCAACAGGCCAGACTTGGAGGAAAATCCGCTGGATTAAGACTTTGACCTTTAACTACTTTATGGTAAACTATAGTCATTTTTGTTTATGGTAATTATTAGTTCCCGGCCAATATTTCAGCATATCAGCTTGCAGATATAGTTTATATTTACTCTTTAAATTCGCTGTCATCATCAGCTCTAATAGTCCCCACATCAACACAGCTTTGTCACAACTCTTAACCAAAATCTTTGCCTATTGACCTCAGGGAAAATTTTTACTTTTTTTTCCCCTCCGATATGTATAAAAAAAAACAGCGAACCAGATCGGACTCAACCAGGTTTTTGTTTTCACTTAAAAATCGACAAAACATGACCAACCTTACCTTAACAAGTTATTTAGTAAAACTTTAAAAGAAAAGGGCCTCAATCTAACTTAAAAAAAAGCTAAAACTTAAATAAACAGACAAAAGCACAAACTCATTACTTAATCATTAAGTGCCATTTCTTGCCAAAGCAAGTTTCTGAGCTTTCAACCATATCACATGGTCTTCCTCAGCTGAGGGAGTTTGCTCAGTTGGGTAAAAGTTGGGTTTGAACATGTCAGTCTCCATGACAACTGAGCAAACTCCATCTGCTGATGAAGACTATGTGATAGAGAGAGAGTCACTGATTATTTATCACAGTGATTGATAACACACACATACTGCAGATATCACTGGGCAGGGCCCTCGAGGCTGACTCAGCTACTTCTACCAGAGGTCAGGAAGTGTGTGTGTGTGTGTGTGTGTGTGTGTGTGGCACAAGGGAAACCGAGAGAGAGTTTGTATCTGTGTATGTGTCCCGCCTCTCGCCCCAGAGGAAAAGACTGCGGCAAACAGACAGGAAGTGATGTCACAGGTCTTCCAAGGTCAATGGCTATACCCATTCCTCTTCGCAAGCCTGCCCAACTCACTCTCTGCCTCGCTCTCTCTCTCTCTCTCACACACACACACACACACACACAGTCTTTCCTCCGCCAAGGCCCCTCTCCATGACCTTTTGACCCCGTCAGCGAAGGTCAGTGCGCACTCGTCCTGCTGTAGTCCATCAATCTTCCTTTTTCGCTCTACTTCACACACACACACACACACACACCCTGTAGTAAATACACATGCCCTGCTGCTGTAATACACTGGGACACAGATGGTCCAAGGTGTACTGTACACACACACACACACACACTCAGAACAGCTGTCAACTCCCATTTCAAGCAAAAAACATCTGCACAAACTCACCCAGCCACACAAAGTTTCAAAATAAAACTTTTTAAAAAGACAGAAAATGATAATGAGAAAGAGACACACAGACGTCAGACTCCACTGAGGAGTCGGATGGCAACAGTTTGAAGTGAATCCTGTTTCCCACTGGGGCTGCTTCTCTTAAACGCAACAGGGAAACTGCTTTACGCAGCGGACAGTTTCAGCAACCAGCCTGCCGAGTCATACATACTAGTGAGGTTTGTCTTTGCTTTTAAACACACGACGCGACTGCAATAGATGATGTCGCTTTAACATTTTATGCTGAACAACACTTGTGATGCTTTTAATATTTTATGCTGCAAACTGCAACAACCGGCAGCGAGGAGCAGCCACACTGCTTTAACAGGAAGAGACATACTGTGCTTTTATTTTGGCCTTCTGCCATTCAGCAAACTGTAATCCTGCTCCTGCTGCGATACTTCATTTCCACAACATATATTTCCTTTTATTTTTACCATCTACAAGGGTATTTTTTTACAATGTGGGCATTTTTTTGTTTAGTCTGAGTTTCGACTGTTGATAAACTTCCCACCAAGTCAGAGATGCAGTGGTTGATTTTTGTATTCCAACTACAAACAGCTGGATAAAACATGTGGACACTCATTCATTCATACCTATAAACCCCCTCTCTATGACAAGAGAATGGGACAAAAAGCAAAGTTGGAGACATTTAACAAATCATTACGCTGAAAGGTGTCGTATTGGCTGTTTTAGACAGCAAGGAAGAGCTTTCTGTTATTATAAATTTAATCAAAGTACATGTTTTTTGTTGAATCAGAAGAAAACAATCAGAGCTCTACCTATAAATACTTTTATATTAACTAGAGATCAAATGAAATGTGTTATCTTAAAGAGGCTGCTCGCAGTGAGAATTATTGCAAACTCCGCAGCTCCTCTCAGCATTTCGGAGGATTTTTGGAGTAAAATGTGCAATATTTCCCTCTGACATGTAGTGGAGCAGAAGTATAAAGCAGCATAAAATGGAAATACAAATTTGGACTTATAAGTACAGTACTTGAGTAAATGTACTTAGTTACTTTCCACCACTGTGGAGGTGATTTAGCTAAACATATTCTCAACAAGCCGTACACTGACAGTGATTCTGATCATATTTACTGTAGCTGCCAATTAAATTAATTGTTATAATAATAATTTTGTTGCTGTTGGAGCTCCAGATCCAGAGCTGCACTTCCTGTCTGGCCCACTTTGACAGTTGGCCTCATCTGTCAGAACGGACTACAATTCCCACGGGCACCTACCTTATCGCCAGCCGCCAGGCCCTCTGATTTGTTTTGGCACCACTTCCTGTAGTCCCAGCCTGCTTTGATAGAGTTCACCTCGTCTGACAGCAAACTACAAGCCCCACTGGTGCCCGGCGACCGATACCAGCTCCCACTGCGCGGCCTGTGACTCACATCCACAACATTCTTCATAAAAAAATGTGTTTTTCTTTTCATCCTGCCTCTCATTTCGGCGTATTCCCACACTGTGTCAGTGTATGTGTGTGTCTGGACTTCCCGGTGGGTCGATGTTGCACAGACCACCTCCCATGACAGCACACGCCAACACACACACACACACACACACACACACACACACAAACACACATTGGTCCTTGAGGACTGTATTGTCTCGGTCAGATTACTTCCAGGAGCCATTGTCTCTGAGGAGAATATGGCAGGAAACAGCCCTCCATCTACTTCCTGTTCACCAGACAGACAGCTCTAATAAACGCAAATTACTCCGCAGTGATCTGATGAGCTCGTCACAGAACAACTTTGTTAAAGGTCATTTAAAAACTGCGTCTCCATTACATAGTTTGTCCACCAGGGAGAACTGTAAAAGCTAGTTATTTGTGGCTTTACGTGGGAACCTAGCCGTGCTTCCAGTCTAAGCTAGGCTAATCACAGCTAGCTGTAGCTGCAGACTTCGCACACAGACATGAGAGCAGTACTGACGTTCTAACTCTTGCCGTGAAAGCAAATGTCTGCTGGTTAATGTATTGACAAAAAACAAATTGAAAAACAGAAAGAGACTGTTGTGTTGGAGTCATTCTCTCTCACACACACACTCGCGGATATGGAGCCAAACTACTCGAGGGAAAGCCACTCGCAGGTCAAAGCTATCATTTACGCGCTCATTTAATTTAGATTCTCCAACACACACACACACACACACAGTCCAGTATGTAAACATTACAGGCAAGTCACCATAAATGTACAAATATCAGGGTCATGTTTTGTTGCTTCACTCTGTCATTCTTTACTTACTTCTGCCTCAGAATAACATCCCTACAAACTACCAGGTTTTCACTCCTACAACCTTCTTCTTCTTCTTCTTCTTCACTTCCTCTAATTCCTACCCTCCTCTCCCCGTCCTTGTCACTCCTCGGGCTCACACCCATCACTCTATCCATCAGGCGTTGCAGCCGGGCCAATCCGACAATTGAGGCGCCGCATTTAGCAACTCATCTGCATGAAAATTCGATGAGTCTTTGATTTCTTTCTCCTTTCATTTTCTCATTAAACCGGGCAGCAGCAAGAGAGGGCGAGAGACATAGAGAGAGAATGAGAGAGAGAGAGTGAGCTAATGAGAGAAGCATGTATGTGTGTGAGTGGAACTGAGCACAATGCATAAGTATGTGAAATACTGTATATATGTGTGCTACTAGCATGTGACTGTGTGTGTGTGTGTGTGTGTCATGGTTCATGCCTTGCTTAATTTTTCCATACTGGAGTGTAAAATGGTAGAAAGCAAAGCCTCAGCTGTGTGTGTGTGTGTGTGTGTGTGTGTCTGCGTGTATTGGATATTATAATAATTGCTCTATTGGAAACCATTGTAGCTGAGCACAAAACCACACTGTGACCAAGCCAGAGTCAAAATGCACTTTCAGCAACATAGTCAAACCAATGTGTGTGTGTGTGTGTGTGTGTGTGCATGTGTGCGTGCGTGTGTGAATGAGGCAACAAGCACACGCACCCACAGATGACCTCAGTTGACCTTGCGGCAACTTAACAGGCACGTGTGAAGACTTTTCGAAGACGAACAAAGTGCAAAGTGTGGGCTCACTGACACACAAAGAGCCTTTCAGAGGTGACACACACACACACACACACACACACACACACACACACACACTAAGCTGTCTGTCTGTCTCGTGTAAGCATGCAAGTCTGCAATCGAAACTTAAAGCATATGTTTATAGTTTGCTGTGAAACCAAATATGGTTCAGTTCTGCAGAACTTTATTTTAAATTCCAGATCTGAAAGTTTCCAAAGATACCAAATGTGTGAGGATGAAATTTGGGGAAATAAAGATAATGCTGTATCTAGAATATTTCCATTTAATCGGACATGCCAATGTTTGCAGCCATGTTTGAATATAAACATCACATAAACAATAGTACTGATTCTTCCAATAATAAAGCTACTTAAGGGGAAGTAAAGGGGGAAACTGTATATTTAAGGGTTAATGTAAGATTTTTAAAGCTGTCCAATATGGTTTTCTTTTCAAAACAAAAAGTTAAGAAGATACTAATGTTTATTTACTGTATATTTTATATTTTCATGCTTTTCTGCAACACTAACTGCTTTCCTTTTTTAACAACCTGTGAAATTCTTCAGCTTTATGACAAACACCAGGTATTACACTGCTCCTGCCTCTCAAAACTGTGAAAAGCTTCATGCCAGACCTCAACACACACACACACACACACACACACAAATTCACACAAACACTGTGATGCTCCTGCAATGTGTGACGTTCAAGAAGAAGAACGCTTTGACCATAAATGTGCCTCAAGATGCCAAACAAAATACCAAAGCAACGGCCACAAAAATGCATATAATGTTGCATTTGAACTCATAGAAAAGATTCAAACACATGGTCACGTTACCCTCACATATGTCAAGTGTAACATTCCTGTGCTTTTGTTATCGTGAGAAGAAGTCGCCCTCCTCGTTTCAGTACCACTCTGCTCCCTGCTCCAACTTCCCAAAATCTTCATTCCTTCCACATAAATCCCTAACATCCCCCCTCCAAGAAAAATACACTGTTCCCAGTGTCTCTTACCTGGCCTAGCCCAGAAAACTTCCATGTCTGTAGTCCTAAACTCTCGCCGGCGCAGAAACTTATCACACACGCGTGTAAACTCGGAGGGAAAAGTGGTGGAGAGGGGAAAGAAGAGGAGGAGGAGAAGAGGAGGAGAGGCCAGCTGCCATACTGAGGTAATACCCAGTGACTCATTCAGGCTAGGCTGTGGCTACGAGCGTGTCGGCAGGCAAAGGGGAAGAGATAGAGAGGGAGAGAGGGGGAGAAGAAAGAATTGAAGGCAAGAAAGAAAGAAACAGCGCAGGGAAAGTTTGCTCTTGTGGTGTGAGAGGAGAGAAAGGGAGGAAACTGATGTTTTTTCTCTCTCTTCCTCTCCCCTCCAACTCTCACCTTAAAGGAATCTACAAAGTTGGTGGTCAGCGTACCCAACAAGTGATGAGAACGAAAGACCAAGTACGGCCTGTAGACAGTGTCCCTACGATTTACGCTCTTATTGCACGATTCTGCAGCACACAATTTATGTCTTAAACTTTCTCGCAATCTAATAGCTGCTCGCTGTAACTGATCTTACCCTAACCTTCACCAAGTGCTGTAGTTCACTAACCTTAACCGGATTTAACCGCAGTTTAGTTTTAGTTTTATAAAACTATTTGCCATGGAGTTCAACCTTATGTTACAGTCTTCCTCAGTGGGTGGAGTTTTGGTGGTTTAAAGTGCCAAAAAAAGCAAGTGAGTGGACCTTGAGTTAAGGTATTTTGTCAAACTTTTATTTCCTAGTTAGGAATGAACCTTTACGGGCAACTTTGTTAAAGTTCATTATTGCTCAGCTAATTATAACAAAGTCAGGGTGTAACATAATCTAAAGCAGAGCAGTAGTACTCGAGTTCATGACTCTCTCATGTGGGGCATTTGTTTAAAAGTAGAGGAACAGGTTTGCTATACCACATGTAAAGTTTCTGCACAGTCTAATGCCTGCTGGCCTGATTCAGACCTCCCACATCTCTGATTTGTTCAGTGAGTCGAATCTTCCTGGTGTTGCACTCAATGACGGTTCTTGTCTGACCCTAGTTGGAGAAAACATCGTCCAATCACAGCCACAAAAATGGAGAACGGCACGTTGTAAGTTGACTGACAGAAATAACGACTCTTGATTTGACATATTTCTTCGATCATGGTGCAAAACGTTATAAATTCTGAGCAACTGCTACCACAGCTTCTGTGTTAGTGGGATACGTCAAACTAAATAACTCCTTCTTGCCTTTGCTCCGTCTTGGACTTCCCTTGTACTTGACTAATGCAATCTTGACTTCAGCCTTCACCTAAAGTAAGAAGACTGACATACACCAACAATTATTTTGTAATCATTCTTAGTTAGGAACCACATATTATTATTCTCCTAAAAGTAAACTTTGAGTATTGAAATAATGTGCAATACGGTAATGTCTACATTCAAATGTTATCTGCCCCCTTTCCTCTCCTCCATCATGTCTATTGTTTTGTGCAGCCCGGCTCCTTTCCTTCCTCCCCTCAACAGTTACTTCCTGTAAACACTGAAGGTGACAAGAGTGACCAACAGCACTCACACATTGTGTTTATGCGTTCATGCTGTATAAGGTGTGTTCGGGTTGAGTCACTTCAAACTAATGATTCTAACATCACTATGCTAAATTCTGAAAGATCCTTTGACGTTGACGTGTTGCTTTAACTACAGAAAATGGTTTTGTAGTTTTAAAACATGGAAGAAAGAGCTGGAGATATGCAGGGAAATGTGTGTGTGATTGTGCATCTGTACTGCGCTTGTGTAAGTGAATGCAGTGGATTCAGATGCAAAACATAAGAGAATTAGAGAACAAGAGGTCACAGAGAGCATTATTCTGTGTATCCCGCAAGCTATACAGTATAATCAGTGTTAGCTAGTGAACTGAAAATAAATACAGCCAAGAGAAAAGCTAAGGAGCGCTCTGGTTGCTGTTGAAGTAGATTCTAAAATAGAGAATGTGTGTTTTAAGAGTAACATTACAGCAAGCTGAAAAGCATCATTTTGCTGACCTCTTCTGGTTGTTGCACCTCTCAGAAATGTTTTGCACCTGTAACCCACGCCAAAACAGTGATGTCACAGCAAACTGACCACACCCTGGGGCTACGCCTCTACATCACTGCGGCAAAGTGAGAATTTCAGCCAGTGGAGGGCAGCAAAAACAATCTTTGCATCTTAATCATCGCAGGTGGAAAATGTGTTGTTTGAGGTGAGACAGAGAGTGTAACTGTGAACAGCTGTCTCTCTATTTGGATGTTTTTTTAATTGATTTATGCACTTGGGGTTCGAGGTATGAGTGTCCCTGCAAGCAAGCACGACACAACGGAAAGAATGTATAGAAGGAAAGCGACAGCAGTGAGAGTGCCGTGCAGAAACAAAGACCAGACGAAGGCAAGAAAGAAAGAAACAGTTTGCTCTCGTGGTGTGAGAGGAGAGAAAGGGAGGAAACTGATGCTGTGCAGAAAAAAAAGACCAGATGAAGGAAGAATTAAGGCAACACAGTCGATGACAGGTGTTATTAATACCTGATATCTGGACTCCACGGCAGCCTAAGTGTTGGAGAAGCCGGCCCGGGACTGTGAGGCCGCTGAGTTCGCAGATCTCCACCACAGAGAGAGCAAGTGATTAATGCTGTCTTCAACTTTAAATACAACAGCTGAGGTTCCTCTCAGCAAGGCACTAAACTCCCCACAGCGCCAGAGAAGCTGCTCAGTCACCATTAAGACTGCGGCTGCACTCGGCGGCTCCTGTATAACTGGATTTAAAGCACAGCGCTGCAGGAAATTAAAAGTTCTGAGGGAGATGAGGGTCTGCGCAGCAAGTCTTCCCGGGACACGTTAAAAATGTCTCACCTGGTCTCGTGCATTTTTGAGACCTTTGAGACGACAGAAAGTGTTTCACTGCAGAAACAAGTGCAAACTGACCAGTCTGAGTGTTGCTATGCAACAAAAAGAAAGCACTGGATCACATATTTGTGGATAAGGACGTAGAGCAGGTCGTCCACTAATCGCATAGTTGGCCGTTCAAACCCCCGGCTCCTCCTGTCCACACGACGAAGTGTCCTCAGGCAAGTGGTGCTCCGTGTGGTTAGGACAGCACCTAACCAGGTGTGTGAGTGTGTGTTTGAATGAGAGGCAAATTATTTTAAGGCAGCAGAAATGTGATTACAATTATGGCAACAATGATCTGTGGAAATTGAAATACAGGGCGAAGGTATATTTTCTCATTTGTTTGCAGTGATATAAACTGCTGTTGGTGTTAAGCCAGCGTGCATGTAACCCTCTGAGCTTTTATAACTGTGACTCAGCAACAACGAGCATTGATTTTTCTCAGGTTTCGCTTTTGTCCCCTCCAAACAGATTTCCACTAACAAGCCAGTGCTGGTTCAGTGTCATGACAGAGAAAAGTTTGACCACAAGGAGAAAACAAGATGACTGCAGGGGTCGTTGAACTTGTGACCTCTATGTTACAGGACAGTTTTTAACGTTCAGTCCACACAGCCAAACTATTTCTGCAGCACTCGCTTTGAAATCATAGTTTTTAGCCGTTTTTACCAAGTTTGTAAATTCTTTAATCCAATTTATCACAAAGCACATGCATTCTAGTCATAATCTTCATACTACTGCTTTGACTGCTTTCAAGTTATGGCTTATATTAGGATCAAGCAGCAGCTGAAAGACCTTGAAAATATACATGTTACCATGCATTGAAAGTTACAGCAGCAGTCTTCTCATGATCCTCATTTTTCTTCCTCTTGCAAAGACTTTTTCTCTGTTTTTTTGTTATGCTCTTTTCTTTTCCCTAAACACAATGTTAAATGACCAAAAAACACAAAATCATTTAACGTCTTCGAAAGGGAACTTACATTTTTGTTGCAAAAGTTTTCTCATGACTTAGACTAATTAAATTCCAAGCATATTGTGTATTTAACGTCCCATGTTCAAATGCAGCACAGGGCTTCAGTTCCATCTTAAAGCAGCATCTGCTCTTAATTGTCTCCATCCTCTTTTGATGCAACACACCATTAATTTTGATGAGCGAGAAGAGAGATATAAGCTAACAGCAGCCTGCAATACCACAAAATCTGCATTTTAGAGGAGACAAACAGGGCTGAAGCCAGGTCCTGTTAAGGTAAGTCTGAGACAAGTACAAGCAGTTTCAGGATCAAGTCAAGACCAAGTCCTAAACAACAAAACAGTGCCCATTTAATATTCTTGTATACTGTTGTTATACTGTTATACTGTTAGTTACTTTACAAATTAATTCATTTTTGCACATAAAACATATGAAGAGCTTATAAAATATGATGTTTTATTATAAATTAAACTACTCAACAGTTAATATAAGTAGAGCTGAAACAATTAGTCGATTGACAGAAAACTAATTGACTATTCTGATAATCGTTTCAGTCATTTTTGCTGCAAAAACATTTCACGGCTCCAGCTTCACAAATGTGACGATTTGCAGCTTTTTCTTTTAAATATTTTAGTCATTGAATTTATTTTTAATAATGTCGAGGTTAAAACTTAACGCTGTGAGAGTGAGCGGCTTACCGCTGTTGTTATCGCTTAATGTCATCAGTAGCACACAGCTCTGACTTGAGACACACCCTTCACGTGTAAAAACCACGTATCGCGACGTGTGACACGCCCGCCATGCAGCAAACAGATATCAGTAGGCCACACACACACACACACACACACACACACACACACACTCTGTTGTTAATGAATGGACAAACCAGTGAATGCACCCACAGAGACACACACACACATACATGCTTGTTGGTCACTGGCAGAGTGCCGACCGGCATTCAATTGACCTGCTTCAACACCTGTACGGTTGCCATGGCAGCAGCAGCCTCGGCCACACATTCCCAGGCGCCGTTTCCTGTCTTCTCTCCCCTACTTCCTCATCTTCCCCTCTGCTTTCTTTGTCTCTCTTGGAGCATCTTCATCTCCTACATCTCTCTCGCTTTATCGTCCTACATCTCTCCCTCCTCTCTCGCCGCTCTTCCTCACATCTTGCCTCAGATCTCTCAATCGCTTCCTGTAAACCCTCCTCCTCCTCCTCGCTTCCATCCAATTATCTCAACACACACCCCTTCTCTTTCCCCTCTCTCCCTCTCCCTCTCTTGCTGCAGGGTGCTGGCTGTGCTGAAAATGACATCATCCATCTGAAAATATATGAATGAACGAGTTCGGTGTGTGTGTGTGTATGGTCGGTCATGCTGATTAGCATGAGCGAAGGAATGGAAACAGAACAAATAATGTAGAAAATGACATTTTGGAGCATGGAAACTGGAACAAAGGAAGAGAGTTATTGGGTGATCACTAAGACAACGGTTGCATAGCAGCAGGATAGCACAGAAATAGAGGCATCATATAGAAAACCTACAGTCACTGTGTGTGTATGTGTGTGTGTTTAATTAGCAAAAGCATCAGCACCCTGGCAACAGCCAAAGATGAACATGAGAGAAGAGGAAAAAGAGTGAAAATGGAGTTTCGAAACAGAAGGAGAGAGGAGGGAGTGTGAAAGAGTGAGAGTAAAACGCAGAACGTGGGACAGAGGGAAAATGATGGAGAGATGAGAGAAAAAGATATGAAAGAAAAGATTAGGCAGTCATGATGACCTCAACTCCTGCTGTGACTTGGCCAAGAGATGTCAGACTACACACTAAACCCTGAAAAATCATAGCTTTTTATCTGCAACCTGCATTATGTGCAAAGGTGAGAGGGCAAGAGGGAACATAACTTCAGAAATTAGGAATGTCCAAAAAAACACAACATGGGACAAAACAACAAACTGTCGACGGCACACATCTGTCAGCTCAGTCCAAATCGGGCTAACACAGCGTAGTCTGATCCCGGCATAAGAAAAAGACATAAAGACAAGACAGAGAGAAGATATGAGGGATAAAGAAGGGTAAAAAGTAATGAGAAAAAATGAAAGAGATGGAGAGGAGGTCGCCTGAACGATCAGATAAGATGACAGACGAAAACAAAAAGGAAGACTCTAT
Organism: Maccullochella peelii; assembly: GCA_002120245.1. NCBI lineage: Eukaryota > Metazoa > Chordata > Actinopteri > Centrarchiformes > Percichthyidae > Maccullochella > Maccullochella peelii. The sequence continues at coordinate 72,216 of LKNJ01002458.1, forward strand.
AAGCAAATGGATTCAGGAGGTCTGTCCTGAAAAGATCTCTGCTGTACAGGAAGTGTTGTATTTGTCGTTTTCAGTTTGTTGGTAATAAACGAAGAAGAAATAAAAAGGAAAATAGCCAGAACAAGAAGACCAAGCAAACAGGAAATGAAAGGAGGAGATCACAGACCTGCCCACGCTGTTTGATTGACAGTCCAGAAACACCACAGCAATGAGGACACAGGCACCAAATGTTGGCATACATACAGCAAATATAGAAAAAGTCTGATTTAAAACAGATTTGTCATTCCCTTCCAAAACGACTCTCATGAGGGTTTTCTGATGCGACACCCTTATCAGCAGTGCCTTCCAAAATGCATTTATAAACTTGAGTCATTCCTTTCATTAACATTTAAGCCATCGTCTCCAAGTTAATGATCTTTGAATTTTATCCTGAACTGTGAAGCACTTTGTAACGTCTGTTTCAGTACAGTAGGAGCGCTATAAATCAATCGCTGATCATCCTTCTGACGTTTAATAATGATGATCGAGACATCACAGCAGTGATGGTTCCACCTGTGCATTTTTCTTATGTTATTTTATATTTCTCTCCTTTTGTTTTATTTTATTATTATGTGCACAAATAAAGAAATAAAGACATAAATCAGTGGCTGAGCAGACATAAATCAATATGCAAACGGATGTTTAAGGGGCGCTTTCATGTCCATTTATGGCGAACTGTAGGAGTGGAAATGAGGCTGGTGCATGTGAACCCAGCTCTACAATAATTTAGATTTATAAGACAGAACCAGGCGAACGTGTGCGGCTTTATAAATCTGACGAAAATAATACGTATGCATATTTCTGTCTTTGTGCGTACACACAGTTCTAGTCGTGAATATGCACAAAGCTTCATGCATCTGGTTCCTTGTCTGCGTTGGCTTAAAAGGTCCATTCTTGACCTTGGAAATGGTAGTTTGACAAAACAATTCCAACTCAAGGTCTACTTACAGTAGTAGCTCTTTTCTGAGCATTTAACCCTTTAATCGTGCTTGTTTAAGGTCCTGGAACAACTGTGGCCATGCTCAAAAGAAACCAAAGTTGACTGCCGGGAAGAGACGACACTCGGTCCATCCATCCTGCTCCCTACGAGGGACATAACACTTCCGTCTTTGCTTCACAGAGACAATAATCATTATTCACAAATGCCACCAGAGGTCCTTGCAGGTAAACATCAACATACAGCTCGTTTTAAGTGTTTGACTAAATGACCACTGCTGTTGTTTCCTTCGTTCATGTAAAATGCACTTCCTCCTTCTACTCATTAAGCATCAATTACGCCTCTTGTCCCTGATATCATCATCATACCAGTAATCACAGTAAATTACACAGTCTGGAACATAACGCAGCACCTGGTGACAGTAATGCGACCATCATGTCTGAAGGCGATAAATACGCTTCGGATGCTGATTAAAGTCAAGGTCAAATGTATCGGCAAGCGTCTTGTGCTGATTATTGCACCACAGCAGGTGTGTGCAGGCTGGCTGGCTGTCGGCTTGTGTTAAAGCTTACATACATACTGCACCGCACACGCACACACACACACACACACAGTTCTCCAGAGGATATGCATATAGTGTGTGTGTGTGGACAGAGAAAGAGAGTGAGCATATGGGTGTGTTTACTCTCGGTTTGCACTGTGTGCTCTGTGCAGCTCTGCAGCATGACAAACACTTTGCATGTGTGTATTTAATGCAACATCTTCTTCCTCCTCTTCCTCCCCCCGTCCATCCAGACCTTCATCATGCCTGCCTGCCCGTCGTTCATCTCTATCCACCTATTTTTTTCATTTCCTCTCTTCCTTTCCTCTCTCTGTCCCTCCTGTTCTCCCTCCTTTCCTCCTCACCCCCCCCCTCCTCTCGCTTTCTTTCAGCTTCATCCTCTTCCTCACCTCCCGCTGTCCCCTCTCTCACTCCATCCTCTCCTTCCCCTCCTCTTCCTCCTCTCCTCCTTTATCGTCCGGCGAGGAAGCGAGTAAGAGGGGCAGATTTACAAGGGCTGTCATCTCCGCTTCTCTCTCGTTTCCCTTCCCCTCTCTCTTTCTCTCCCACACTCTAGCTCTACCTCGCTCGCCCTCAGAGATAATTAAAGAGTCCACTAGTAATCCCATCCAGCCGTGCAGGACGAGGCAGTGCAGCCGAGCAACCGCACACACAGACACACGCGCGCACCAGACTGCAGCATGTGGCAGCGGTACGCAAAACGTGTGAAACGTACAACCTTATAGTATTTGCACACAAGCAGCAGTAGACCAAAAGGCTACACTTGTATAGGACACACACACACACACACACACACACACACACACACACACACACAGAGAAACACACATACAGTCTCATATACTCTCCCAGTCGCACGCCAAGAGGCAAAAGACCAATTGACCTAGTTCATTCAAACCTGGCAACCCAGCCGAAGGAAAAGATGACTGGGGGAGAAGATGGATGGATGGATGGATGGATGGATGGATGAAAACAAGCATGCAATGACACGAGAAACCTGAATAAGAAACGCTTTGGATGGAGGGACGGAAAACTGGGAGATAAATGGACGGAAAAATGATTTAGATGGGAAAACAATACTAGATGAATAGATATGGAATGAATGGAAGTTTGGCAGCATGTGTGTGTAAAATAAATGGAGAAAAAATAGATGGATGGATGGATGGATGATGAAAAGATGGATGCATGGACATTTTTGGATGGAGGGATGGAAAAGCAAGGAAGTGTTGGACCATTAGATGGATGGATGGGCTGATGGGCGAATGAAAAGAGGAATGCATGGCTGAATATGAGACATTTTTAATGGAGGGATGAGGAAATGGCCGGGTAAAGGGGTGAATGGAGGAAAAGAAGAATGGATGGATGGGTTGATGAAGGGGTGAAAAGAGGTATGCATGGAGGGATGCAGAAAATGGATAAAAGGAAGCATTGGCTCATTGGATGTCAAAACAATACTAGATAGATCAATAGTTGGATACAGTAGATAGGTGAATGATTGTAAACTTGCCAGTTAAGACGTGCATGGTATGGATGGATGCATGGACGTGAGACACCTAAACATGGATGGGGACATTAGGAGATAGACAGATCAGCAGATAAATACATAGCTGCATGAATGAATGCAGGCTTGCCAGCATGTGTGTGTGTGTGTGTGTGTAAAATGAATAAAAGGAAAAGATGCATGGTTGGTTTGGAGGAGGGATGCATGGACGTGAGACACTCATCAATAGATAGATAGATAGACAGATGTAGAATGTATGAATGAAATGTGCATGTGTGTGTCAGATAAACGGAGGAAAGATGAATGGATGGAGGGGTGAAAAGAGGACGTGAGACACCTGAATAAGAGACATTTCGGATTGGAAGGATGTATTGAACGGAAAACCAAAACCAAAGACTGACAGTCAGAGAGAGAAAAAATGAAAATACAGAAAGAAACATATAGAGAGATAAAGTACCTGTTGCCGATTTGGGTCTGTGTCTTCCTTTGGGCCGTCGTTGGGAATTGCCCATACTATTCTTCCTGTCCCAAAACATCACCGCCTCATTCCACCAACACACACACACACTGACTGACTGACTGACTGACTGACTGAGAGAGAGAGAGAGAGAGGCTGACGAGGTGTGTGTGTGTGTGTGTGTGTGT
>LKNJ01002459.1:0-62252 GCA_002120245.1 Maccullochella peelii
CCTTCAAGGCAGCAGATATTTTTCTGTACCCATCCCCAGATTTGTGCCTTGACACAATCCTGTCTCAGAGGTCTACATACAATTCCTTTGACTTCATGTTTGGTTTGTGCTCTGCCAAGTGTGGGACCTTATATAGACCAAATCATGTCCGATCAACTGAATTTACCACAGGTGGACTCCAATTAAGCTGTAGGAACATCTCAAGGATGATCAGTGGAAACAGGATGGACCTGAGCTCAATTTTGAGCTTCATGGCAAAGGCTGTGAATACTTATGTACATGTGATTTCTTAGTTTTTTATTTTTAATAAATTTGCAAAACTCTCTAAAAAACTTTTTTCACTTTGTCATTATGGGGTATTGTGTGTAGAATTTTGAGGACAGAAGTGAATTTATTCCATTTTGGAATAAGGCTGTAGCATGACAGAATGTGGAAAACGTGAAGCGCTGTGAATACTTTGCAGATGCACTGTAAATATTTTAGGTTTAGATTCCAATAATGAGGACAGTCAATATCATCCCATTTTGTTGCAGTATCTTAGAATTTGTCATGTGAATGGTCATATTGTCATTCGTAATGGTAAAATAGCGCATGTAACGACAGACATTGCTAACCAAACTAGTGCTATTGATTTGTCTTATTTTAGGTAAACTAAAAGAAATATGAAAAACTATTTCCCACATTGAATATGTGCTTCAAAAAGGTGCATTTAATCAGAAAATGCTAGAAATGACCAGGGCTTTTTGGTGACACAATGCAATGCATCTCTGGAGCATGCCATGGTATGTGACGGTGATATTGATGTTTAATCTGCATAGAAGATTGTGTCACTAGATTCTCTCGTTATGTAATATGAGAGGGAGGGAGAGAGAAGATTAAGTCGTGAATTGGTGTGTGTTGTGCATATTCATGTCTATATTTCCTTTTAGGGCGGCGACAGTTCTGTCTCAGGTCGAGCTGTCATTGGCTGAGCTGCTGGCTGGGCGGGATCTGGTGCTGCCCTTCTCAGGGATCGGTCATTTCAGGAAGGAGGTGGTGTTTGTTGGGCTGGCCCCCGGACAACACAGACACACGCTGGACAGTCTGGCAGGTCAGTGGCTTTTCACTCTGTCATTTTGTCCTTCTTTCGTCTTCTGTCCATCTGTCGCTGTATATAATGAATTCCGTTTTTGTTCATTATGTGGTTTTCTGAGTGCTTCTCGTGCTTTTACTAGGGGATACATTTCATTGTTTCAGGATGTTAATGTGATACTCTACCTTCTATTTTGTGTCCCTGTGGAGGGACGTCTGAACTTGGGGTCAGCTGTGCAGCTCTGCAGCTGGTTGGAGGATTTGTTGTCTATCTTAAGGACTCTAACAGGGTGGATGCTTGCTGTCGTGCGGGCTTTACTATAAGAGGTCACAGGTTAGACAGCTTTAGGAGATTGTAGGGTATATTCTGGGGGTTGTTATTGTCTTGTTGTTGTTGTTGGTAAATATGAACTGTCACCATCAGGACATAGGTACAGAATACCATCTTTGCGGACTACCTTTGCCCAGAGGTCCTTCATACCTTCCAGTATAGCTCTGTTAAACAAATCTTTGATAGTTGATATGATAGTTGTGTCTCTTGCATTTTGTTGTATTTTATTCTTGATTCTTGGTAAGGTTATTGTGGAGCACTCTGCTATTTGATGTCTGTCTATAACTGTAATGTCTTTTGTTGCGGTTGTATTTGTCTGACAGTTGCTGCAGACACAAAAGGGAATATCTGAAAGGATAATGAACAATGCTAACTAAGCTGACTGGGTTAGCTCTCACACTCTCGCATTCAAAATTCATAGGTGGTCTAAGCCTGACTTTTGTCTCGGAGCAGGTTAAACAGTAGAATAGAAATAAATGGCAAGTAGTTATCAATAATACAGTAAAATGTGCCAAAAGTTGGGTGAGCATTCCTATAGAAGCCCAGTATTCATGTTAAGCCATTAGGCTCTGCAGCGGGGCCCTGCACTACATGTAGTGTGTAAAAATTCTGTTTTGATTAAAACCCATAAGAACACATAGTGTGCCGATAGATGTAAGCTCTAGCTCTTGAATAGTCAACCACTTGCACTGATTTTGATATTCAGTGCAATCACATCCTCTGAAAGCAGTGTAAGTGGATCAACATTAAGCCAACATTTCTAAGAGGATTCCAGCTCCATTGCTCTTGCGACATCAACACCAACAAACGCACACAAACACATTCACACACACACATACCCAAAGTAAATGAGCTCACAAATGCTTAATACTGTCCATTTACACTCTTAAATATCAGAAATATGCAGTGATTTCTAAAAGTAGATGCATTTGTGCACAGTCACAGACAAAAGGAAATAAGGGACTTTTTGCTTATGGTAAATGGACTTTTACTTATATAGCGCTTTTCAACCGTTGAAACGGTTCCCAAAGCGCTGTAACAGTAATTTAAGCTCTAACAGTAGTGTAATTCACCCATTCACACACCAATGGGGACACAGCTGCCATGCTGGCCTCCACCGGGGGCAACTTAGGGTTCAGTGTGCCCAAGGACACTTCGACATGTGGACAGGAGGAGCCGGGATCAAACCACCAACCCTGGGGTTAATGGACAACCGCACTACCCTCTGTGCCACAGCCACCCCGCAAGTATGTGCTCCACAAGGTGCTGATTTTTTTTGTCTCTAGCTCTGGAAGAGTTGCTGGTGTTTGGATTCTGCTTTAGTGTGGATTTCCTAGCTGCTCATCCAGTGTTAACGTCTCAGATCCTAGCAAATACTACATTTGGCATATTAATGATTGCCAAGCAGAGACAAATCCCAGAAGGCATTTCATCTCGTGGCTTGATATAAATTGGAAATGCAATAAATTAATCTTGTAGAGCGACAAGGGCCCGGGTTCATACATAATTACCTCGGCTATCAGGTTTTGTTTTTTCTTAAAATTGCATGAAACTTTTTTGTCAGTCAGTAGATGAGGAAGTTGTGATGACCTTTTTCATACCAAATGACCAGAGGAGGGTGTGGTAGTGATGGAGGGTGTGTCTACTTACTTAAAGACATGTAACATGCTGCATCAAAAAAATGTTAAATCTGGATTTACATGGCTCCATCAAAATCTGTGACTCTTAGCAGACATGTGTTGTGTGTGTGTGTGTGTGTTGAGAAAGTATTAATAGAAACAGTTTTGCTCATTTACTCTTTTAATGTTGATTTGGGTGGTGTAATTTTGCCTTTACTGCCTACACCTGTAGTCCCTGTTATCGCCATGAAATAAATAAAACACACGTGTGCATGTATTCTTCAAATTAACAAATAAGTTGTCAAAACATTACAACAGACTTCAGGTCCATATATTCTGTGAAAAGGAACTTTTATTTGTTAGCATTAGCCTACTGTATACAATTATCTGCTCCTACATTATGAAAAACTCATTGTACTAGCTGTGATATCTAACTCTAGTTTTGACCCCTTGATCCTTTTTTAAAAGATTAGAAAAGCCTTACTTCAATGTATTTAGTGTATTGTTAGAATATAAAGTATAGAGTTTTTATATTATGACTTAATATTAGTACCACAAACAAAATGATAGTAAAGTCTACAAGTGGACCGTTCACACAAGTTTCATTTACTCAGGAGTGTTTCGTAAAGAATGGTGCCAAGTAGTTTCATCCTTTCCCAGAGTCAGTTTTATTTATATTTCTGACATGAAAAATGAAACCGCAACAACAGAAGAGTACAAATAGAAAGTCCATATTGTTATTGATGGAAAAGCAAAGTGAGGATAAGGCAGGAAGTCAGACTCTCCAGTCCTCTCGTCTGCTCCCTCCCCCACTGTTATTGATTATGTACTAACCTTTCTCTCCCTGTAGAGCTCCTCTTCTAAAAATACCTCTGTGGTTTCCCTCTAAACCTCATCAGCTGGCGTGTGCGTCTTTGTCTGCGTGTGTTCGTCCTTGCAGGTTGTCTGTGTTCATGTATCTGTCTTTAATCTGCGTGGTCGAATGATACGCAAGGAAAAAAGCTTTTTTCTATCTTTTGACACACATTCTTTTGAGGTTTTGAGATGGTTCATTGGGAGCAAACAGGTGGATGTATGGCGTACTCATGATGTTGTGGGTTTGAATCCATCTCATGACCTTTTGTCACATCTCTCCTTTCTGCATATGGTAACATTGTCAACTGACAGCCTTCTTCTTTGGCCTTCTCAATAAAATATTTGCTTATGTAACTTTTGGTGTTTTTAAAACTTTGTGCATGTGTGTTGCAGAGTTGCTGCGGTGCCGTTTTGTGGAGCAGGGTCTGCAAGTTGACAGTCGCGGGTTTGAACCCCATCTCACCATTATGAAGCTGTCCAGAACATCAAAACTACGATCCCAGGTATACACACATGCACACTTATACACACTCACACACGTTCTGGGTAGAGTTAGGTACTTAAAATATCAATATATTAGCATACCTTCTACAAGTATGTCAAATTGGCAGCGCTATAGTTGTAGGCATGTCAGAGAAGCAAGTGGTGATTAAGTCACCATATGAGTTAATTATGTTCAACATTTGCTGTAGTTGCATAAAAATAAAAACACTTAAATTAATAAAAATCTGACACAGCATGCTTTCGTTTGTAATGGATAATGTCAGCACAGATTTCTGTTGTATAACTCACTCCAATTATGCTTTCATATGCAGTCCCAAGCTTGCTTTCTTGTAACAACTGACTTTGAGAGAACTGCCAAACAGCCGTGCTGTTGCCAGCCATTTTTTTTATTCCCCTCACCTTCCTCTCGGTGACTGTAAAATGCGTCAGCCAATAGGTAGATGCCGAGTTATTGCTCCAGCCAGAGCTACTAGTGGGAATAACACACCTGCTGTGATATTTTCAACATTTAATTTGATAGAATTTTATAGTTTATGAACCTTTTTTATATTAGGAAGAGAGATTACCCAGGATTAAGAGAGTAGCATTCTGAGGAAGGGAGAGAGAAAATGGTGGTGTGATTGTTGGGGAATGGGTATGAAATAGTTAAAGATATAAATATTGGGGGGGGGGGGTCATGAGCAGTGGTCAGGAGCGGAGAGACAGAGGAAGGACAACATCTATCTTTTTGTCCTTTGACACCTGATGACATCTTATCCTGCCTGGCGTCTGCCGGGCGGCATTCTTATCTTCCTCCTGTGTGTGTGTGTGTGTGTGTGTGTGTGTGTGTGAGATGTAAACAGAGTTTTTCCTGTGTCTCTCAGGGTATAAAGCGTGTGGACCCAGACCTCTACTCCAGCTATACAAACAAGTAGGTGCTTGGTTTTTCATATAACAAGCAAAGTATTTGGGCAAGCAAGTACAAGACTGTTTTTTAGGGTCAGCACTCTACAGTGTAATTGCAGTGGGACATTGTGTATATACTGCATGCTTACTGTAAGCACGGCATTTTAGGCAATATATAGTAACGGAAAATAACTACTGCACAGATCCAGTTGTAACTCTTGACAATTTTGTGACTCCCTGGCATTTTAAAATCATTAAAGAACGTATAATTTTCTTTGCACTTTAAATGTACATCAGTTTTATTTGAACTGCACCATATTGTATTGGCCAAGTATATAGAACCATGGAGCTTAATTTGGTTGTCACTTTTAATTTGAGTGATCATTGCTGTCAAGTGGCTATAATGACTGGCATTGATGTTTACTATCTGCTGGAGGCATCAACGCTGACTTCTCTGTCTTACACGTTCTCACGGTCACTTTCTGTCTCACTGCAACACTCAGGTTTTTTGGAGACCAGACAGTTGAGCGGGTGGACCTTTGTTCCATGTTGAAAAAGAAGCAACAGGACGGCTATTACCACACTGAGACTTCTCTACAACTCGGTTAGTACGCACATGCACGCACAAACAGAGCCTCATTGTGTTTGTGTATACTGTGTATTTGGCTCAGGTGCAATATTGAGCCACCAGAGGGCGCTTTCTGCTCACATACAGGACAATGAGTTTTTCCTATTGGTGTCCATAGCTGTGGAAGTGGGGCAACATTTGCTTGCAGCAGCATATTTTGGGGTTATAAATTGCTGTAATTGTAGTTCATTTTATTTTTTATTTCTGCTAGTGATGTTGGATGAGAGTTGTGTTTTCATTCCTTTCTTTTTTTAAACTCTGTCATTCAGTGAGATATCTAAAAGTTGTGTAGATTTGCAAATCATTTTCAGAAAGGTTGTTCATGTGGCAAAGATTGGTATTGGTAACTTCATCTCAGTTAAAAAAAAAAAAAATGATCACACTAGCACCCGCAGCTTTCCTAAGTATGTTTATGTAAAGTCAAACATCAAACTATATGTGCTTAGTAGAAGCTAAAAGAGAGGCAAACTGGCCTAATCAAGCACCATGGGGCTACTCAGGAGCTCATTTCCATTTTAGACATGGCTGCCCAGTTCAGACATTACCACTACCATTAGTTCTTTCAGATGCTGGCAGCGTTGTAGAATGGCAGCTCTGATGGCTGCTGAGTGAATGCAGTGCTGATTGGCCTGAAGAGGTTGCAGTAATTGGTTAATTGTTGATGTGAGTGGAACATGTGGATCTTCTGATGTGCATTTCCTGAGGTGTAGTAGTGAAGCGTGGAGGGAAATGGTTCCCTTTTTGTTACCATTTGATGTTGACCTAGTAGATTTACACACATTTTGGTTATCTGCAGTTATTAACTGAACGGAGGAAATGCTCGGTTTAATGGGACTCACTGCACTGTGGTTTAAAATATGGCACACATCAGATCAGTATGTTGCAGAATTTGATGAACAGGTTTTGATACTGTGTCATCTATGCTGCCAGTTTATGTTCCTGTGTAGCCCCACATGAACTCCAGATGGCACTGTTGACCTCTGTGGGACTTGGGCTGCAGTCAGATAGGCTGTATCAATGTGCTCCTAGTGTCTTATCAAATACTGGAGGCTTGTAACAACATGCTAGGGGCTAACAGAGAATTTAATCTCTAAAAGAAAGCAGGCTTTTAGAGGATTATTTTATGAATGCATCAGTTTTGAATTTATCCACAGATAAAACAATTAGTCAGAATCAGCTTTTGAGCACAAAATCAACAGACCTCACGGGGATGCATGATGCAACAAGTGTGGAGCTTTTACAGCAGTCACTGCTGTAAGCCAAGATCGATTGGAGGTGATAATGGAAAATGCAATGTCTATTGTTTCCTAATGCCCAGTGTCTGGAAGAGTGTGTAATATCATTTAAACTGCTTTATTATTCAAAGAGGCATGCAGGGGAAAAGACCTCTGTAGAATTGTGAAGGTAAGAAGGATGCACTGCTGATTTTGGAGGCTGTACAGTAACAGAATATAATTAAACCTAATGTCTCTCTGCTCCCAGTAAAATAGCCTATTACTTCTGAAATAGTTTACCAAAAAGTGTTGGTGTTTTCTGGGTCAGTTATGCAGAACCCTTTTGAAAAAATGTTTTAAAAAAACAGGAACCATGTCATCTCTTTCGAATTGAGCATAATGACATGAAATCAGTGATTGCATCTGCCCCGAAAAAGCCCAACTTGCAACCCTGCTTTGAACTACTAGCTAGCGTGGGCTGTGGTTATATATTCAAACCAGTCTTCTGATGATCACAACCCTAGAAGCCGACAGACAAACCAAAACAAGATTTTTATGCCAGCTGTAGCCAAAAGAAAGCTTGATGCCATTATGGCTTCAAATTGGCTCACTATTCTGTAATTGGAATACCTTTTCATATATTTAGACATGGTTTATGCAAAAGAATATGTTTTTAAGCAGCAATGTCAAAGGGGGGGAAAAAAATCATGCTGAATGTACCATGTAGTTAACAGGATTAGCGTATACCTTCAGTTACACATAAGCACGTGCACATATACAGTATATAATGGATTGACAGGTACTCCCCAAGTCCCACTGTCAAGTAGCTACTAATTGCTGTGTGTGTGTGTGTGTGTGTGCGCGTGCGTGCGTGTGTGTCAGAGGCTGTCAGCATGAGTGGAACTAGGCTGTCACAATGTTTTGTGGATCACTGGGCTGTCTGTGAGAGACAAAGAGTGACAGTGTGTGTGTGGGAGTGAGAGACAGAGCAGGGGTGTGTTTACCTCACACTTCCCATCAAAAAGCTTGTGTTTTTGTCAAGTGTTTTTCACAACAATACATACATCTTTAAAACTGAGCACTGCCTCCAGTTCTCTGATATTATAGCACACTTTCCACACCACAGCGTTGCAAGTGTTTGAATACTAAAGTTATAACACTTGCTGTTTGTGAGTGAAGTAGTTGGAATTAAGTGTCTGTCTCCGTCAAGCTTATAAGTTACATAAGCTTTTCAAACTGAGACTATCTAAATATCAAAAGAAGACACAACACAATCCTTTTACAAATAAAGGTGGATTCATAAGAAAGAAAACACACCCAGTAGCTTATGATAGCTAATGTTTGCTACCTCACATAGATATTGTGTAACTAATGTTACTGAGTTAGTTTGCTAACTCTGACTCTTCACTTCTTGTGCCACTGTTACACTATGTTTCAACATGTCCCAGATTTTTTAATAGTTTTATCACAAAGTAAAAGAAAGTGATCTCCCTGTACATCACCAGGAGACATGTTTGATGTTTCCTGCGTGTGGTCTAATTCCACTCTCTCTCAGTCAGGTCACCTAATGAGGATGTCTTTAAAGCAAATGCCTCAAGAGAATCTTGTGAAATTAAAGGAAATTCAATCCTGCAGTTGCTACTTGTAGCCAATGTGGTGGCGGTTCAGCAAAAGTTACAAAGTATTTGTTTTAACATACTAATCTCTCTGTAATAGCTCCTTAATAGAACAACGATTCTCAAAGTCACCACCGGGACATACATTACAATAAGTAAAAGTAACTTTTTTTACATCTTAACTTCTGAAGAAAAATAAACAGTCACTTGGTGTTTTGAGAGAGAAGCTTGTCCTTTTAAATTGAGTTCTTCATTAAAGTTTTCTTGGATGCAGCACCTAGAGGCCATCCAAGGAACTGCAGCTTAAGGCACATGGTGGTTGCTGCTGAACTTGTAATTTTGTCACCAGGTCATAGTTGATGTGAAATTTTTTTAAAAAATGTCTCCTCCGGGGCATTGGCATGCACACACAGCATGTTGCTGAATAGATGCAGGATAAATGGAGTCCTAGAAGTGTTACATGATGTGACGTATTGCACACAGGAGCAGTGGCCACAGAGTCAGAGCACGACTTTACTGACATGAGACGGAAATCTCTATGGAGAGGTGAGGCAAGGTGGGGGGAAAAAAACACACCAGCAGCCAATGTCATGTATTTTTAGATCATAAATTAACTGTCTTAATAAACACACAACACTGACTTAGTTATGGAAGTTGAACTGGTAGTACCAGTGTGGCCAGTTTAGCCAGGTGTACTACACAATCACCTACTGTAGACGCTGGCTGAGTATGTGGACAAACTTCCGAAGCATACAGTAGTTTTTAGACTGATAAAGACATTTTTCATGAACTGAAAACAGCGGCTGCATGGAAGGTAGGAAAACACATTAATCATTTTAAAAACCTGTGGTTTAAGAATGGTAGAGCTGTAACTTTCTGTAGTATAAAACCTTGATGAGCAGTAACTAGCTGCACTCTACAATTAGTTTGGGGGCATCGCTCATTCCATAGGAAAGCAATTACTCAGCCAGCGCTCAGCAGTCTTACTGCTCAATGATGCAGCGGGGAATAAAGAATTGACTCCTTACCCAACAATTTAATGCTAATAACATGAATAATTGAAATTAGGGGGCAGCTCTATTTCATACTGTTAATTTTCAGTAAGATCTGACACCCAAATTACTCATAAATTATTTAAGAAAAATAACATCATAATGTGTTCATAATGAAATATAGACTGTGTGTGTGGTTGGTAGACTTGAAAGAAATAGTTTCACATATCATCTAGATAATAGCGCTGAGTTTTACAGTGCGGCTTTACATGTTGTCAAGCTGTGTACATGACACCAGAGAAGGTGATATCTCCCAGTTAAACTGATTCTTGCCGGGTTTATCCTCCTCTACATCCCTGTTCCTCACAGGTTGCCACGAAGGTTCAGTGTGCTTTTTCTGGTGGTGCACAGTGGTCAGTGTCTGACTGCGTGTGTGTGTATGTTAATCCCATAATCCACAGTACAACATAATCCACAACAGAGCCTGATGATACACAACCCAATAGGGTGTGTTTGTGGTTGGGGATGGGGGAGGGGGCCAGAATACTGTAGACAGTGAGAGAAGAAAGGGCGAAAAGACAAGAAGGGAGTTTTCGTTGGATATATGTGATCTACTCATTCAAATTATAATCCTTAAGAATTCAGCCAAAAAATAAATAAGAAATGTGGAGACAGAAATTCCAAAATGTCATGGCTTTAGTAACACCCTACTTGTTTGTGTTCTTACACACACAAACAAATGGTCAGTGTGACATTTCCAGTTGATCTGTAAAGTGGAGATAATACTCTTTCTCCTGTCATGGCCTTTTGGTATTTACAGTATAACACACTCACCCACAGCTTTACATACAGAAATGCATCTATACAGGCGCATAAATATAGGCATGCAGAAGCCCACGGACACAAACACACACCAACACAAATACGCAGCACACAAGCTTGCACTCGTGGGCAGATAAGGTGGTTTGTTGCTCTGTGACCTTTTGGTATTTCATTGAGATAAAGTCGCTCACTTTTGTACGGACTGTGCTGTTCTGCTTTTTCCCTATAAACCGAGTCTTTGGCAGTGCTCATTGTCAGATGGCAGCAATTTGCTCATTTGCATGCAAGTGGGCTAATTTCTTTCCAGAGAAAATTTGAAACTGCAGCATTTGAAACATGAATATTGAGGAGTTAAGGGTTTGTTGATGGCTTAAATGTAAAATGTAGTGTAAAATACTAGTCGATACTGTTAAGTCTTGTTGGAGGTGGCTGAATTTGTTCAGCGTAAACATAGAGCACAGCAAATGGCCTTAAAATGTAAACAGTAATATTGATGTCAAAATGCTGTCAATGTCACCAGTGAAACAGCATTTCGAAAGCATCTTGTTTCCTAATTTGTACAGAGAAGACAACTAGAAATGGATCTACTGGATCCATTTTTATAATTATAATAATAATAGTAATAATAATTATTAATAATTCTAAAAAATACCTGCTTTGCTTTCCATTTTGAAAGGAACATGACCAGGGGGAAATTGGATTTTTAAAAAATCAATTATTTGAAAACCTGTGTGACAAGTTGATTTTCCAGCACAAACGCAGTTGTGTAACTGTTAATTATTATTTCTTGGGACTCAGCAGCTCATTTTCTCCCCTTTTATCTCTTCACTTTGTATTACCAATAGCATTTTCTAAGCTGTCATTGTTATATGAGGACCACTGTAAAATTAATTAAAAAGGCTTGATTAAAGTTACATTGCAGCAAGAAGAACTCTCATGCAATTCTCTCTCTCTCTCTCTCTCTCTCTCTCTCTCTCTCTCTCTCTCTCTCAAGATATCACCTCAAGATGTCTTGACAAAAAGACCAGCATTCCTTTGACAACTTCTGAAAGATGTTACAGGTTGTCCATTAATCCCAGGGTTGGTGGTTTGATCCCTTGCGCCTCCTGTCCACATGTCGAAGTGTCCTTGGGCAAGACACTTAACCCTAAGGCCAGAACCTTACATGGCAGCTCCATCGCCATCGGTGTGTGAATCAGAATCAGAATCAGAATCAGAATCAGATTTATTGCCAAGTAGGTTTTCACATACAAGGAATTTGCTTTGGTGAATTGGTGCATAATCAAGAAAAAGCAAGTATACAATGTCAAATAGAGAATTTCACTATAAACAATGTGAAGAATTATAAATAAGTGGAATGGGTGAATGAGACCAATCTCTAAAGCTGAACCAAACTAAGGTTGAAAATGCACTATATACGTGAAGTCCATTTACCATTTACAGTAAGATGTTACTTGCTGACAAGTAAGAGAATAGGGGGCGTTCTTTAAACATGGCGAAGAAAACAATGACGGTGGTGGTGTTTTTCCCAGGTGAAAGGTGAAGTCAGTCTCTGGCACCTCCTTCCCGATCACCTCACACAGACCATGAAAAATGGCAAGCTATGAGTGGTTTGGGTCCAACGTGTAGTCTTTTATGTCTGTTTGCCAAGTCATGGATAGAATTGTTGAATCTGACAGAGTGGCCGCGACCTTTTCGATTTCCAAGGGGCATTATCAACGGGCGCAGACCAAAAATGCCTCTGGACACAATTGTGTAGACCTACAGCCAATCGGAGCAACGAAACGTGTGATGTAGCGCTGAGCGAATCCTGTTGGAAGTACTGCACGCACATCTTGAAAGACACAAATGTCATGTAGTCTGATGCCGGCGTTGCATGAGAGAATTCGGTTGAGGCAGCTGCCAACAGAATCAGTAGGGTCCTGAAGACTTATCTGTAGCAACAAGGGCCTGCTAGTGCTGTTCAAACATTGGTAAAGCAAGAACAGTAAAGCTTATGCATACTAGGCTAGTATGTTATCTACATGTAAATGTAAATCTACATTGAGTACAGCAAACAGTAAGAACCTGACAACTTAGCGCTTGCTTAAATGAATGTTAAGAGGATAGAAGAAGGGCTGGAGTGAGATTAAGCAGATGAGAGAAGAAAGGACAGAAAGGGGGGGGGAAAGAGGCAGACTAGAGAAGAAGGAGAAAATAAAGCAACAGTGACTAAGCAGATAGGAGGACGGAAGGGCAAGTGGGGGAGATCGAAGAGGATAGAGCAAGTAATAAGTGAGATTAAACAACAATGATAAATGAGTATGGGAAGAGAAAGGTTAGACAGGGGAGAGGAGAATAGGCTAGCAGAAGCAGTCGCAGATAGGATGGCCAGACAGATTGCCAGAGAAAATTGAGTGTCTGAGGGAAGGTGACATTACACAGGCAAGCGAATTCAGGTTTGATATTAAAGGGAGGGCCAGGGAGGCCATCATGGGTCAAGCAAAGAAGGAGTCAGGCGGCGTGATGGGAGAGGAATAATAGTAGAGGAGGAAGATTGGATAAGGGTTTAGAAAGGGTGCATTGTCCCTCAGGTTTTCTGTCTGTTTTTCTCTGTCTGTTTCTCTGTCTGACTTTCTCTAAACATTTTATTCTGGTCTTGAAGATTTATTTAGATGAGTATGACACATTTGAATAGAAACTAATTATCCAGGAGACTAAATTGTTTTGCTGCAGCACATGAAAACTGTAACTTTGAAAAGACACCAGTTGCAAAAGGAATCTTGATCTAGAAACATGTTTTTTTTCTTTTCAGATTTGTATGTTGTCATGTTAAGTTCTGTGCAAACTAAAAATTAAGGCTATGTAAATAATGTAAACAACCTCAAGATAGGTTACATAGAAATACAAACCCACAGCAGCGAACATAACAGAAAAAACCCACAGCCATTGACTGTGCGATTGATTCAGAGAAGCTTTAACAACCAGAGCAGTCTGGATGAGCAAATAAAAAAAAATATCACAGCAGCAGTCGCATTCTGAGTGCTCAGTGTGAGTGAACGCTAACGGAGCATGAATGCATGTGAAAAATGCACCTTTACATTAGGTCCGGCAAATAGATTAGAATAGAATAAAAATATTCTAGTAGAAATGCTAAAATGGCAGGCATGTCACACACAGGCTTAATATTATTCATAACATTACATCATGATGTGTCCATTCCTTGTTTTTCTTTTGTGTATATGCATGTTTACATGTCTATAGTTAATTATTAGTGTTTTGATAAACAGTAAGCCATATCACCTGCGCAGACTGAAGCCCGTTATCTGCAGCATGCAGCTGTCTTACTCTCTTTGTGTGCATAACCTAAGTACAGAGGCACCATGAGTCGACCTTCAGCTAAACAAAGTCAACACTGTTGCAGTCTTTTCTTTAGCCATCCTTCTCTCTCTCTCTCTCTCTCTCTCTCTCTCTCTCTCTCTCTCTCTCTCTCTCTGCATTGTAAAGCCTTTTATGGAAGTTTTCTGAATGTACTCACATTACACCATATCACATACATTTCTACTGTGTTGATTAGTCCCCAAGTCTTATAGTTAAACTTTTAGATTTAAAATATCCACAAATTTACATGTTGAGTATAAAGGATAATAATAACAATATAATTGTTATTGGATAATAACAATAACCTGATGTTTACCTACCTTTTTAAAAAGCACAAATCAATTAGGTTATGTTTCTGTGTATGCAGGGGTGATGTGTTCATGTACACATATGGGAACAGTATAACTGACGCTCAGTAGCAATTTTGCCTCTTCAGTGACAACACTTAAGCCACACAAATAGCAGTCATCACAGCTGCGTGTGTGTGTGAAGGTGCAAGTGTTTGTGTGTAAAGTGGCAGCTGTGAGCTGAATGCTGCTGTTGGAGACAGGGCTCCACTGTCTACTCACACAGCTGAGCTCAGTGCATAATGCAGTACATTGTGTGTGTGTGTGTGTGTTTATTTGCCTTAACATCTCCCTCGTTTTTTACTCCCACACCCCCTTACCCCCTCGTTTGTAATCCTCCATTAACCCTGTAGATGTGTGTTTAACTAGGCCTCCTCTTCAGGGTGGTGCACATGCAGCTACATAAAGCATCCCTGGAACTTACAGAGAGTCATTGGTTCACTCAAGGGCTCATTAGCAGAGCAGATGTCGAGAGGGCTTGAACCGAGGGCTTGAACCGAGGCCTTCTGGTTGAAAAGCAGCATCTTTAATCACCTCTCTACCTGCATCCTCATGATTTCCTATAGTGCTACACATTGCAACAAAATAAGTATCTTGTAAATGACTGGTTTTTAAAGATTTTCAAATGTTTTTATTTTGTTTTTTTTAATACGTTTTTTAAAAATCTGACAGTGACGTATTGGCTGATATTCATTTTCTTTACACAACCTATAGCATAAATAAAAAAAATGTTTTAAACAATTGTAACCAAGAAAGACACTGGGCAGGACATTTTACAGTATCAAAATAATGGTAACACCTAAAAAAAAAAAATCTTTATTTCTGTTCTTTCATTTTTTGTCCTTTATCAGCTGGCATATACGCAGATACTGCATATCTGCAATGACCTAATATCTAATTGGATCATTCATTTATAAATTATTTTCACATAAGACCACAAAAGAAATCATTGAGTTCAACCATGCATGACTTCCCACACAAAATGCACTTGATAATTCATTTATGACTAGTGTTGCTTGTACATTTAACATAGCTGACCCATCCAGATGAGTTTTTAGGTTCAGACAGTGTGTGTGTGTGTGTGTGTGTGTGTGTGTGTGTGTGTGTCTCTAGAATGGATAGAATGTGTAAGTCTTTTGGAAGAAGGTGTACACGAGTACGTTTTTGAAGAACAAATACACTCTATTTTATTCCCTTAGTTTAATCTACACTCCTCTTTAATCAATGCAAACTCCATTTCTTTCATGCTCAGGAACTTCAAAGAGCCCGATGGTCTGTTTTGACTCATAGTTAGCCATCATCATAACTCCATTTCACCAATAGTAGAATAATGGCTGAAGCAAAACGTTTTTTGTGTGCTTTTCCTCTGTCAGAATAGAGCTTTCAATCAGCACTAACAACACATGCTGCCAGACTACACCGAGCTCCGACTGTGAGCGCTCGTTTGAAGCCATTACATTAGAGTGCAGTGCTGACGCGGAGCTGAGAGAGAGCAAGAAAGTCTGTCTTTTTAGGCACCGCAACAAATATCACGCAAAAATTGCTCGCTTGTAAAGCGCTTTATACCGTTATAAGTGAACTCCATTTACTCTCATTATGCTGATGTCCAGGCGATACTGTCAACGCTGTGCAGTGGGATTAAGCATTGACTGAGGTATGGTAATACATATAAACAATGATGAGAATGAAAAAACCGATCAGGACTGGTCAGTTATGGGCTTATAGCATGCATAGCTGCAATAAAACACTGAGTTACTCTGTATCTGCCAGGTATCAGCGCTTACTGTCGTCCAGCTATTAGGCTTGGAAATCCCTTATATATGGTTGTCAGACAAGACTAGATTTAGCTAAGGGTGGGCTATCAACATATAATAGAAAAAAATATCAATATTTTTCTTTTTTTCAATGCACCTAAAATAAATAACGTTGCACCCTTAATAATGGCCATCACAGATTCCCAGAGCCCAAGGTGACACCTTCAATTTGAAGGTTGTTTTGTCCGTGCAAAAGTTAAAATCCCAAAGGTATATATAATGTAATTTACGATGATATAAAAACAAAGAAACGCAGGAAATATTTGGCATTTTAGCTTGACGAATGACTTAAACCATTAATCAGTTATGAAGTGTTAACGGATAATCTTCTGTCAATTGTCAACATTGAAAATAACCTCTACAGAGATATCGAAATAGCATTTTTTAGCAGTATAATTGTCTTTATTTTCAGGCTTTGACAGCAAAATAAGAAGTCAAAAACCACAGTCACACGGTTAGAGGAGTATTACGCGTTATACAAGTGAGTAAAAAGAAACCCAAGCTCATTCGAGGCAGGTACAATTAAAGAAATAAAGGTGTGAACCGGCCCAACACCATCGGGTCAAGCTCAGTGGGGTTCAGGGTATAAATATGTTATGATATTATTCATAACATTTGCAGCATTTCTTCAATGCATACAACAAACTATGAAATATACTGAATATAAATGTGAAACTGCTCCATACTCCCTTCACCCTTACCTTGGGATATCCATCTTGACTCCCGACCATCACCTTATCCGTAATCCATACTTAACCTTGAAATTGACCTATTTTTAACGATGCATTTTAATAGCTTTTTTCCTATTATTTGGGGATATTTGGCTGCTGCAAAATAATATTACAGGTCTCATAAATAACACAGACACATGCTGCAGCAGGCAGCAGCTACCGGCTATTCAACAACCATTATTCAAGCTACGGTGACGAGGAGAGGTAGAGCCAGGAGCCCCCCTCCCCCTCCACACACACACACACACACACACACACGCACACGCACACAGTAGTGTCTGCTGTCTCCTCATATATATACCGATCCCTTTTCCTCTTCCACACACTTGCCACACTCGTAAGCATGCCCACTCCGTCTCTTTCTTGAATATGCACTCACTCAAGCTTGCTCCCACCCCTCCTCCTCTGTCCCCTTTCAGCCACACACACACAAACACACACACATACTTTCTATCTTATACATATCCCTCCTCCGCTTTCCCCACACAAAAAATTACTCTTTTTGTCTTCCTACACACACACTCCACCTCTCCCATTTTCTCTCTCTCTCTCTCTCTCTCTCTCTCTCTCTCTGATACACACACACCCCTCCTCCCCATGTCAGTGCAAAGTAGAGCGAGAGCAAGGAGCCACCCGTTCATTTTTTTCATCGCCTGCTGACTTGCTCGGTCTTCTTCAGGCTGCGCGGAGGGAAAGGGAGGGTTTTTTTTTTTTTCTTGTTGCTTCCATCCTCACCGGGTCCGTTTGTCCTTCGAGCGGGGGTGAAAGAGTGACACAGAAGGGGAGGCAGTGGGAGAGACGGGAAGAAGCAGGAGTCTCGCTCCATCCGTCTGTCTTAGAACAAGGGGAAAAAGAGGGGTAACAGCGAGGAGAGGGGAACAGGAGGAGAGGGAAGGAGGCGCCATGGGTCAACTGTGCTGCTTCCCATTCTCCCAAGCGGAGGAGAAAATCAGTAAGTGTCTCCTGCTTCTGTCTCCATGCGTGGGTGTGTGTTGTTGGAGAAACCAATTGGATTGATTTACTCAGTGGTGCCGTAATATGCAGAGGGACTGTATGCATGTAGTGTGGGAATATACTGTGCACTGTGTCTGTCGCTCTGTGTCAGCTGTGTGCGCGCACGGCTACATCCATGATCGGCTGTGACCTACAGATGGGCAGGGAGTATTTGTATGAGAGAGTGTGACCATGCAATTCCCTTTGTGTGCAGTCTAGTATTGTATATGTGTATGTACTTGTAGAGTAATGGCCATATGCCAGCTGTATAGTTCATCTTCCATTGCATAGTGGCTCTGTCTGGCTTATGATTTATGAGCTTCTGCAACAAGATGAAATAGTTTCCTTGTTAAGAGTTACTGATGAGTCTCCACATAGTCCTCGTAGTGCAAATATCAAAATAACTGTCAGTACTAAACTTAAAGCATGTTCTTGTACTGATTAGATCTCACTGATAATTCCAGACAATAAAAACTTAAAGGTGCTCTTTTGAGTTTTCTTGAAAACAAACAAAAGTCATGTTTATAGTCAGTGTTTCTCACTAAAACACATTGTTTGTGTGTATCCTTGAGGTCTAATGAATCCATTTCCATCCTCATAAAACATTTGCAAAGCCAATTTTTAAATTTTTTTAATTTTTATATTTTCAACCATGCATTGTTTACATCCATGTTAGCTATCTTACAGTTTTCTTCTTCGCTGGCTTTTTTGATGCATTGCTGCATCTCTTTGCTCCTTTGCGCTCCAACTGTCCATCAGCAGAGTAGCGTTAAACCTGCGGCAGGTTGTGAATTGCATGCACATGCACGTAGATGTGCGCGTGATACAAACAAAACCCGTATGAACATCAAAGGGTGCCTTTAAATAATACATCGTGGTCTTTAAAGAAAAATCATTCATGAAGAACTAGTTTGGTGCATGTTGATGTAGTGTAAGTGTCCTTAGTCTGATTAACAGTATGATAAAATATTAAGTAATTTCTTTATTTGTAGTCATTGTTATTGGCATATTGTTGTGTATGTTTGGAGAACCACTTCCATTTTCTTTATTAGTTCTTGCTGAATGGCCTGAAAGCTTTAAGATCCCCTCAACACATGTTTTTTAAATATAATTTGCTTGGAATAATCATTTGTATTTGATATGGTTTTTCCACAAAAATGTTGAATTACTTTGCTAAAAAAATAATTTTAAATGACAGCTACTCCTTCTCTGTCATTGAATATGCAACTATTGTTCATTTCAAAAGTTTAACTACTGAACACAAGTTTCTTATTGGACAATGATTGAATGAATCATTGAAACTGAATGAACTAGTCATCATGCTCTTATGAACACGTCTTAAACTAAGATTTAAAGTGAGCAAAGACAAACCATTATTGGGAAAACATCATTCCTGCTTATTGTCCAAGTGAAGTGACAATAAGCAAAGCACATTTTTGAGCACATTTTTGACTGCTAAACGGCTCCTCGTGGGTTTTGTACATGAACATGTGGCAAAGATTAGCCAGATATCTCCACATCTCTACAACCACATCAACCTTTTCTGGGTGACTGTTGTTTGCGCTCTGATGTTATCTTGTAACACATGTTGTTACACAACATCAGCGGTCAATTAAAGGAAAATTAAAATGGAATAAATAAAGTTAAGGCACCCATTTTCCACAAAATGACAGCGATAGTGGAAACTGGCTGTTCTGCCTCTGCTCATATGAAATGAAATGAAATGAGCCCCAGAGGATAATTACTGATGCAGCTCGTGGTTTGATTACAGCTTTAAGTAGCGATTTTCTCTCATTGTTCTGTAGCAGCCGAAGTGTGGGTTAATTTGGGTTTTGGGTGAATATGCAATACAGTTTTGGTGCTAATACATGTTGACAAAGTGGAACTAGTCTCCCTACTCTCTTAGTAGTTACTTACTATGCTGATATTATCATAAAAAGATACACAATCTCTTTAGGATGATTAATTCTCTTCGTATCAGTAAGTGTAAGTTAGAATAATTTAACCTTTTAGAAATGTTAATTACTAGCAACTTATCCTATTATTACAGTATCAGACTGACATGTTGACTGCTACTGCTGTGTTTTTGTTTGAGTGTGTAATAGACTAGTTTTGGTTAACAGGAAGGCTTCAGTCTGTAGCGCTAGAAGTCAGAGTTTTCCCAGTAGTGTTTGGGGGAGTAAATTGGATTAGCTGTTTGTCCCAGTTGTCATTCTAGTGCAAGAAATTTATCTTATTTAGATACTTAAACCAACAGAAAAACTGCCCCCCCCATGCAACTTCCAGGAAACAGTTTTTTTTAACTGTTTTTTTACCAAACAAGCAAACTACACATTTTTCTGTTAATTAAAAGCAGAAACGTATCTTCATATTATCACTGCTGCTAACCTGTTGGATTAATGATTAAACCGTAATACAAAGTAATAAAATGATCCAATGATTTGTGGCCTGTACTGTATGTGTTTGTGTGCTCTTGATCATGCTCATCATCCTGTCATAAACGCATACTTTGACACTGGCTGAAATGGAGATTCTGAAAATATATGGTGTGTGTGTGTGTGTGTGTGTATGTATGTGGGCGCATGCATGCTCTTTAATAGCACTGTACTGGTAAAGACAGAAATATTGAACTGGGCTGCCTGCCTTGTGCTTCTCTTCCTGCTTCTCTCTGTTTCTCCTCCTCCCTCCTGTGTTTTCCCCTATGTCCCCCCCCGCTTGCAGCTGCATTGCTATAAACAGTCGAGCCACTGTGCCCTACTTCTGAGTGGAGAGAGACTGGGGGAGAAGGGGGGAAAGAGTGATGCAGGGAATGAAGACTAATGAGGGGAAAAAGGGGGAATGGGTTCAAAGAGAAATGGTGATATTGAGACAACGGCAGAGGAGAGGAGAGAGAGGCGGACAAACGAGGAGTGTGTGTGTAGGTCAGATGCTACCCCTGTGATGTGGTGATAGTCACCCTCGTGAGCACAGCAAGACGTGTGTGTGTGTGTGTGTGTGTGTGTGTGTGAATTCAACCATGACCAATATGACATGGTGTCACACAGTGGTGTTTGCAATCACTGCAGGTGAATAACATACTCACACGCACTACCCTAACAGCCAAGTACTTGATATGTACACAAATGCCCACAAGTCTTTGTGTGTGTGTGAATTCAACCATGACCAATATGACATGGTGTCACACAGTGGTGTTTGCAATCACTGCAGGTGAATAACATACTCACACGCACTACCCTAACAGCCAAGTACTTGATATGTACACAAATGCCCACAAGTCTTTGTATGAAACGCATTTAACTGATATTTTAAGAAATATAGACGGTTAAAGCATTTATTGTCCAGCTCAAGACAAACTGTGAGAAACTGTGCTCTTTGAGAGGTCTTGGTTGTTCATACCACGTCTCTTTGATTGTTAATCCCTCCTCGTATTGTCTCAGTCAGTAGGTTCACAGTTCACCGAACAGATCTTTAACATTTTTGTTTTGAAGTAGTTATTACTAGATAGTGTGCCATGTTGCTATTTGTGATCTTTTTAAACGATTGTACAACCAAACAGCACCGCTCCTTTCACAGCATTGGTTTGGTTTGTACTTTAACCTTTATTGCTTATCATCATGTATTTCCCCTTCTAATGACAGTCAGATAAAGGCAGCTTTACCCCTCACAGAGTAAGCAAATTAAGGGTTCAGTCTCTGGGTGGACACTGTCCGAGCGGTTCACCTGCATTTACAGTGTAGCAACAGAATAGAAATGACCTTGGTCAGGCGGCAAGAATGTTTTTCTTTTAACAGTGCTATGACAAAATGACAGTTGTTAAAAATTCAGCTACGTGTTTGCATTGGTGCGAGGCTCACAGATACACACACACACACACACACACACACACACACACACACACACACACACAAGGGTTGAGGGTGATGCATAAAGAAAGGGAGCGACAGCGGAGACCACATGTGAGGAAGAGGGGTGAGAAAGATGAGAACAGAACAGGGAGGAGGAGAAGGAGACGAGGAGGGAGCAGAGCGAGGGGAAGAGATGCACACAGCACTGCTTTATTCATCCTTTTTTCTCCCATTCAGTCCTTTTTGACAAGTTTTTGTCTTTCATTCTGGTGCCTCTTTTAGTTAATTCTTTCTCGTTGCATTACCATGCACTTTCTTTTTCTAATAAATGTAAAAACACTGAAATATCCATGTTCTTTGTTCATGCTCTAAAATCCCAGACGTCTGTGTGTGTCACTGAGCAGAGAACGCCAAACCTGAACACTGACTGACTGCTTTCGCCCCAAGTCAGGTCCTGACACACAGCGGGGAGGCACCGCTGGATTGGAATTGAATTACGCACACATGCCCTGCAGCTTTGCCAGGGGGGAATAAGGGACTGCTGTTTTGTTATGTGAAGACAAATGGAAACAGTGCTGGTTCTGCTTTTTTAAAGTGCAATCAATAAGACACTTCTTAAGTGCTTTGTCTCCCCACTGTTTGATTGTGCCAAGGTCTGACTGTATCACAGCCAGTGTCTCTATTGGGCCGGACGCTGTTCAAGCCAGGCATGTTTCAGAATGAGGTCAGCGCTCTTTATAAAGGTGTCCAGCCCATAATAAAGCTGCAGTAGGTAGCATTTATGCATTTATAAGTAATAAAAACAAGCCAGTTTGGTTGTGGATGTAGATACAGGGCTGATTCTAAGAGGGAGAGGCATGTGATTCCTTGTGCTGCTTTGATTCTCTTAAATGATTAAGACATGAAAACCAACTGAACCCCCTCCCTACAGAAGCCACACCATATCACATTCAGTCTTAGTGGGGCTATGCAGAGATGATGGAGCCAAGTCATGCCATGTTATGCTTTTGTAAGTCAGCTAACAGACTAGGTTGTGATCCTTTGTGCTGTGACACCCAGCTAGAGGACCAAAAGACGTCAAATCAAAGCATATTTATGTTTTTTTTAGCCTGTTGTCTGTTCACATGTGCGGTCAAGCAGCATTCGCAGGCGATACATCGGCCCAGCTGCAAGCCGTCACCATCATCCTCATCACATGACTTTTTGAAGGCATGAATGTGAAAATAGAGCTTTGATGGTGTTCACCGTCCCAATGGAGCAACTTATCAGCCGTGAAATTGGCGATCGGTGCACAGGTGGAGAGGAACAGACTCGCGCACTTCTGGGAACCAACATTCTGCATCCCGTTCTCCTGGCACATGGGAGAGATTGTCAGAAATGTAATTATTTTTTTAAAAATGCAGGCCACAAGAAATGTTGAAAGAGGAGTGCAGAATTTTACTCGTTGACGCTCCTAGTAGTGTTTTCATTTCTTTAAATAATTTTTTATACTCATTAATATAGTTCAGTGCAGGTATGGCTTCAGTGCCCTGCTCAAAGGCCATTTGATGAGGCCAGTGGGCACTGTAGGTCTATCAGCCCTTCTTCAGTTCAGTGATGTACATGTTGGTTTTCCTGATCTCCATCAGGTTGGTTTATTTGGTAATGTAATTTTTATTCATACTAATCCATACGCCTGCTTATTCTTTGTAAATACGTAACCTGAATTTGAGCTATCTAGAATACAGTGTGAATATAAATGTGCTGAACTGGGCTGCAGTACAGTATCTCGTGTAGAGAAAGTCTGCTATTTCCTCAGGAAACCGCTCCACTATCAGTAGTCTTTACCCCCCAGCTGCACAGCCTCTATTTACCCCCACCGTCCTCGTCTTTTGCTTCTTTTTCAAGGTCTGTTCTTCCTCATTTCTCCTCCTCCTCTTCAACCCTCCCTCTCTGTCCTCAAATGCACCCTCGCCCCCTTTTTTTTTTCCTTCTCATTTTTCTGCTTCGAACCTCCATTAAGGAGGTCTTTATGTTGCGCAAATACACCCTCCTCTTCCTTACATCACATACTGTACTGAAGTCTTCCTCCTCCTCTTTGTCCCCCTTTTCCCCGACTTCTCCTCCACCTCCTCCCATCTGCCCATTTCTTTCTCTTTTGCTGTATCCTCGTCCTCTTACCAAATATGCTGCATTCATTTTCTGCCTAAAACCTGCTAGAGCTTTCAGGAAATCCGTTCATTTGGAGTAAGAAGAAATTAGTCATAGCAGCAGATTATTAGGCTGGATGTAAACAATCAGTTAGGCTGCAGCTATATCCAGTGATTCAGGCCTTTAATGGGATTATTATGGGTCCTTTTGATACTGCATGTAGATGTGAAGTGTTTGCATATGGGTAGCATCAACAGAGAAACTACCCTCAGAATATTATGAGTGCTCCCTCCATCATGGAAAGTGCAAAGTATTGAGAGCGGCTGGCTAAACATTTTGGCAGACTTCAGCAGAATGTCAGCTCTGATCCAACCAGGAAGATTAGTTATCTGGAAGAAGGGGTTGCTAAAGAACAAGATAAATAAGTGTGTAAGGGAGTTTGAAGTAATGGTGTTAAAAGGTTCTTACATGGCACAAAATAAATCACGGCAGAGCAGTCCCCAGGAGAAGAGAGCAGAGCCAAGTAAAGCAGAGCAGAGCGGTGACGCTGGGAATGAAATGAAAACAAAGCAGACACACAGGAGTTGGCACTTGACATTGTACAGAGTTGCAGCTCTTTTTTGCCCGTCTGAGTGACTCCAAAACCTGAACACATTAGAGACAAAGACAGAGGAAGCAAAGGTGTTGAAAAAGGAACAAGGTTGAAGGAGAAAATAACAAGTCTACAGCTAAGGTAGCAGCCCCTTGTACCTGAGCTAAATGCTAACATCAGCATGCTAACATTCACACAATGATAATGTTAACATTTGGACATAGTGAATTATGGTAAAAGAGCTTATCATGTCATGAATTATATCATAATATAAATATCATTAATTAGGTCTGAAACTAGTGATTAACTAATTGATAAATGAACTTATCGTTTCAACACTTTAAAATATAAACAAGACTACAGAGTCTACAGCCATGCTAGCATCTCTTTGAGGCTGTACTTAGGCACACTAATGTCAACAAGCTAACATGCTCACAATGACAATACTAACATGGTGACTTTTAGCAGGTATAGTCTTTACCATGTTTACAGTCTTCATTTAGAGTGTTAGCATGCTAACATTGGCTAATTAACACTTAACAGAAAGTATAGCTAACACTGATGGGAATGTCATTAGTTTTGCAGGAATTTGGTCATAAAGTGAAATTTTGACCTGAGGAAAAATTGTTTCGAAAGTTATTTCAATCAATTAATCATTTAAGTTGGTTCTTAGTCTTAGTTGGACAAAATAAGGCATTTGAAGACACCATGGGTTCTGAAAAATAGTTATTGGACTTATGAACTATATAAAACATTTTCTGATGATTATAGACCAAACAAAAAATTTATAAATTGAGGAAATAATCGACAGATTGATAAATAAGGAAAATTATCATTAGTTGCAGCCCTAGTTGAGATATTTCAGTCTGGACGAAAGTGGTCGACCAACTAACAGACCAACATTTCCATCCCCAGAGCCATGCTGCTAGCATGGCTAAAAATTTAAGAGCATAATGAAAACACGTCCTGGCATGCTGTTGCTGTTGGACAGAAGACCACATATCCAGGACTAATCTCATTTCCACTACAGGTTTAACCAGAATCTACTCATTGGCTTGGTTTGCAGCACCGTATGGGCTAAGTAGTCTGGCTGTATATGAATTAACATCACGATAAAATAAGCAGAGACTGAGTTTAAAATAATGCATACTGATAAAGAAAGGAAATGCTGCATATTATAATTCGGCACCTTTAAATCTCTTTTTGTCATTCATTGAAATTTCCAACTGCTTATACATTTTAATGCTTTGTGGTTTCAGCTTGCTCACAACATTTGGTCCCCGTTTTTTTTTTTTTGCTTTTTCTTTTCTAATGTTAAATATACAGCCATAGCTTTTAGAGGAAATAAAGATTGTCAGTCCACAGGGAGAGACATCAAAAGGGACATTTGAAAACAGGTCTTGAGCAGGGATGGAAATTAGCACCAGCCACCAGCCAAATATGAAAGTGGCTGGTAGGTTTCAGACACAAAAGAATGATTTACTATTGAGTGGCTGGTCAATTTGAACATGTATCTGTCAGTGGCTGGTAGATATTCACATTTTAAAAATTTAATTTCCCAACCTGGTCTTGAGACACACCAGTCAATAAATAAGGGAAAGATGAGCCTGAAAGATTGAGACAGCGAGGCAAAGAAGAAAGAAAGTCAGATGCAGAGACAAAAAGGTCGAGGGGGAAGAAAAAGTGAAACAGATGTGAGAGAAGAGGATGCTTAAGAGACGAGAAAGTGAAACCTGCCACAAAAAAAAAAAGATGGAAGTCGGTACAACCTCCTGTGTTGTTAAAAGTTGAAGTGCCTGTCTGGTTCTCATCCCGTCACCATGACAACACTGCCAGAAAAAAAGGGTAGAGAGAGTGGTTAGGAGAAGTAAAGACAGAAAAAGGCAGAGAAGAGGTTGGAGGCAGATCCATGGAGATGGAGGGAGTATGAAGGTGTGTGTGAGATACTGTTGAACGTGTATTTCTGTGTGTTGGAGACGGAGACAAGTTGAGATATCCTTGTGTCTGTCAGCATTGTTGCTGTGGAATCAGTCTGTCCACAGTGAGAAAGGCTTATCTGCGTCTCTGTTACTGTGTATGTGTGTGTGTGTAACGGGTACAGAGGGCAGCTTTACTGCCATCATAAAGGCCTTCAATTGGTCAGGCCGAGATTAAATAGGCGGATAAAAACCCTTTAAAAGATACAGACACAGAACAGACATTTGACAAGCAAGCGGAAGTGTGTTTTTACGTAGGGTCAAAATTACAAATGTTTAATATAACAGCAGCAACTGATCTGAATAAAGAGAGAGGAGATGAAATGAGGAATGAAGTCCTCGTCTGTTATTAATCTTCCTAAAAGCATCCAACAAAGCTCTGCCTCATCTGAAACACAATCAGACGTTTTATCGTGTTTGCATTTCATGAAGTTATTCTTTTACAATGTGCAGCCTTGTAATAAATTGTGCTCTGTTGTCAGGCATTCTTGCCTTGCAGGCGGCCCCAAAAGTGCACACCTGGGCCCTATTTTTACACTGCAGAGTCTTGCCGCTTTTGGCAGTATGACAGTCAGTGGATCTGGATAACAATATTTCTTCAGAATATTCGTGCATCCGTTTTAGTCTTCATGTAACCCAGGGGTCCAAACCTAATCTTTAAAATCGCTACTGTCTAGCGCCAAAAGCATCTCCCTTGTGTTAACAGACAAAAAGGCTTTTACGTACTGCACTGCTTTGTGAGTGTGTGAAATCCACGAGATCCACTTTTTTTTTTAATGTATGTCTTTATTTTAATATTTGATGTTTGTGCTTGTGTTGCAGATTTGGTTCAGAACCCACTCCATGCCAAACGCTCAAGTATGTGTCCCTCCTCATATCATATGTCTACAATCAGAGTCAGGAAGGTTTATTTAAAGCCTAATCTACATCTAAAATTGCACTCCGTAATGTGATCCCTCAGAACAGTCAAATTCGGGATGATTAATGGTGTGATTAATTTCAGCAGCCTCTGGGTTACCGTGATTATATTGATTATAAAAGATCACATAATCTAAATGTCTTCTTCAGAGATCGCCTGAAGAATATGTACTCACAGTAATGTTTTTTGACATTATGACTAATCATCATCAGTTTTTACTCCCATTGCAGATGATGTGTTACTCAACAGCATTTTATAAATGGCACTTGTCAAAAAAATAACACTTAAATTAACAATCACATTTCTGATCAATAAAAGAGTAACAGTATCATTTCCTTTCAGCTGATATTCATATTGCTCCTCTATCATCATTTCACGTCCCTGATCAGTAAATGACCTAAATGATCCGAGAAAAAGCCGTCTTGTCTGGTTTAAGGAAGCAGGACAGGAAGTGATTAAGGAGACTGTCCATTAACCATGCTGCCTGCGTTTAATGGCCTCGTGTTAGCAAGCATGCCCCCACCCCACCGCTGTAGTTTCCTTGAGCAAGTCCGCCTCTTCTTGTTCTTCTGTAGCTGATCCCCTCCTCTGATCGCTCGGGAGTGGGCCAAGTACATGGATTTCCTTACAGAGATAAATACATTGTCACATTATTTCTGCTTTAATAAGAAACTATATCCATAAGCTTGTGTCCACAGCCCTAAAAGTTTTGAAAACAACAGTGTTACTTGCTGATATTTGCCTTTCACATGTTTTGGTATTTGCATACAAAGATTTTATTACCGACATTCCTCCATTTATGGCGTAATAACTTCTTCCACCACATAATGAGTTCTGTGTAAATGAAGTATAAATCATGCAGACAGGGTTGAAGCCTTTAGCAACTGTTGGACTTGTCAGTATATGTGCACATACCGCTGTGCTCTCATCCTTAAGGGAGTTCCCATTGCACTCAGACACAACCTCGTGTTCCCTACATAAAAGAAAATTGTTCTGTGTGATCACCAGTTGATTACAACTGTTGGTTACACAGACCAGGAGCCAATCATAAAAAGTGATAAATAATGATTTTTTTAAATTGTGAGAGGCGCATGTTGGGTCCCATCCCCATATACTCCTGGCATTAACATACAATCTGTATCTGGATATAAGGAAAAACCCGTGTTAACGTAGGTGTACATGGGCGCACAACACATTGAGATCAGAATGGGATCGGATCAGCCAGACC
Organism: Maccullochella peelii; assembly: GCA_002120245.1. Lineage (NCBI taxonomy): Eukaryota > Metazoa > Chordata > Actinopteri > Centrarchiformes > Percichthyidae > Maccullochella > Maccullochella peelii. Next base: position 28,473 of record LKNJ01002459.1, read on the forward strand.
ACATCTGGAGGTGGTCAGGCTCGCATTGAGATCGGATCTCGACCAGGTGTTAATGCAATCTGTACAGCTTGACCACATTCTTAAGAACAAAAATCCGCCCACTCCACCTCTTCCTGCTAGCTTAAGGTGCCCGGCAAAACCCACGAATAGTAGCAGTAGCTAGCAAGTCTTCTTTAAAAGTGATTTAAAAATGAATGACGCCCATAAATTTCATTGCCGTCCTTGACCTGGGACGCGCCATGTTTGTCCACAAGCCACACTTAACTAATTTGCATACTGACATCTGATTACAAGCGGGCAGAATCAAGATAACGTGAATGCTTATTAATACCAGGTGTAAATGCAAAGGCTGTGGATTGGAACTCATTATCCTGATAATGTATCCCGATACATGTTAATTCCAGGTGTAAATGGAGCTTTAATTTAAATGACTCTGAAATGATCTGATGGTGGCGGAAGCGGCAGTTTCAGCTGACTCAACTCAATTAGAAAGGGCCAACATCCTAAGAGTTTCACATACTCAGGTCTACTGTTTACAGAGAAAGGCACATTTAAAATAAATGTAGTCCGCTGCAGTCCTGACGGCAAAAATATCTCATCCAACAACGGTCAGAGGTGAAAAGAAAGAAATATACATTACACTTCATGGATGTGACTTGAAATTTGACTTGAACAAACCTGTATCATCCCCAGTCGCTGTCTCTCTCCTACTGTATATCCTGTCTCTTTCTATAATGAATAATAGAGCACCACTCTGCTTTCAAATATAAACAAACCAATGGGCCCAGTGGGATTTTGTGATATAGAAGATTAGCTTAGGGATTTTACTCTTGGCCTTGATAATGAAATGTTGAGGTGGTTATAGTGCATTTTTAAACCACTGCAGTAACCTGTTTGTGTAGGAAAGACTGAGTGATTCTCTATTACTCTCTTTCTAAATGGCTCAGGTGGAGGCTGTCCATCTTACAGCCTGCCTGCCGAATTGTCTTTCTACATGAATTATTGACTTTCTGGCTGTATTACTGTTTTTTCTAACTGGCTTTATGTCTGTCCGACTCCTCACTGTCTTTGTGTCTGCCATTTTGTCTCCAGCAAAAGCAGAACCAACAGTGTGGTAGAGAGCCTTGCTTGTTAAATTAATTCTCTTTTCAATCACTCCAGGAGGTAGATTACATTCAAAATGCATGTGTAGAAGAGCAGAGAGATGGTTGTTCACCTCATCTGTTATTATCAATTATTAACTGTCACATCTTGTCTATTGCTGCTGGATTCAGTCTATGATGAATGAGTGTCATTTATTATTGTCTGATTAATATCTATTTTCTGCTTTAATTTTGACCATGCTGGAATAAGAATGAAATCAGCCCTGGTATCATATGAACAGACACCCAAACACCACAGGAGGCATAGAGTTACTGTCAAATTCATTGTGGAGTTTATGGCTTGATACTTAATACGTTGAATAAGTAATGCATGTCACATACAGTGGAGTAGACCACCAGCTAGTGGCATAAACACAGTGGGAAATCCACAGTTTGATGATGGATTTTCAAATTCAAAATGTAGTGGTGTTATATTACTGGAAAAGGATTACTGTTCCATTGAAGATGCACTCAAAATGTCTTGATGACCAGACAGATACATCAGATACGTCTGCAAAAACTGTTATATCACAAAGATTTATAGTTCCAGAAACTTTTCAGATCCTATTTTTTATAACAATATGTGACTGAAACCAAAATAAATCAGTTTACTCAGATACTTCATTCAGTATTTAGGTAGAATATTATATATTTTCCCCCAGAGTATTATTCTAGGGGCATATTACTTCATTTACTTTAAAGCTGTGCAAAGCAATATTTGTATATTAACAATGGAAAAAATAACTAATGTGAAACGTGTCACTTGTAGTGATGAATTATCACGTGAATCTGCAGTTTCCCTCAGCTCTACAGAGCATTTTAGTGTCCATCAGCTCATTGTTTTGGTTTTACTGCCCTCAACTTTGCTGATTTGGTTCGCTCTAACTGCTTCCATCAGTGCCATTTTCAGCTTGAGTATAAAAGCTCTGATAAAAAGACTGTACGCAATCTGTCCAGACGGCAGACAGACAAAGTTAGCGACTAGCTGATGAACACAGAGGAGCATTTATCAGCTAAAATAGCCAGATATTAATAGGAGTTGGTGGAGACCAAAAGCAGAGCAAAGAAAGTGAAAGTTGGACTTACATTCGTCAGGTGGCCAGAAAAACTACCCCAAATGACTGCTAATATTGTTTCATGTTTGCTGGATGTTTAAATAGGCAACTGTTTGCTAACATGTTAGCCATATTAACTTTAATGGGTGATCATAGGTCACTGTTTACAGCTTATTGCTCTGCCCACAAGTGGCAAAAAAGAATCAATCAAGAGGTTTTGAGAAAGTTTCCATTTTGGCAGCTAGCATGGTCTAACGTAGGACAAAGGACCTCAAAATAATTCAGAGTTGGTGATTTTTTTTAAAGGGATTCAGTAAGACAGTGTAATGTGTGTTATGTTTGTGAGTGATAATGTGTTCTTGTGAATGAATATGGTAATGTGTATATAATACGCTTTTGTTGTGCTTGTTCTGCCCAGGTGGGCGTCGCCGGTCTGAGCCCGACGAGGCGGAGCTGCTGAGGGTCAGCAGGCGATTGGTCGAGGACGCTGTCAATCGCGCCTTGCAACAGTACAAACAGGAAACACTTCAAAATGGGGGTGGGCCGAATGCTATGGCAGCGCAGCCCCCTGGAAACACTGAGGAAACTGCAACAAAGACGGACACTACAGCTAACGCCACCACAGACAACAGGAAGTGACATCATCGGACTAAGGTACAGGGACAGAGAAACCAGCCGCCCAGAAAACATCAGCCAGGCCTGGCTAACCAGGAGAAGAGTCAGTAAACCCTGGGCACAAAGCCTGAACCAGCCAACCAGTTGGCCCAGTTCGCTGACTAGCAAATCCAGCTAGCACAGTCATGCTAGCTACCTGCCCAACTGACCTAGCTTGACACAGTGCTAGTTAAATAGATAATGTAGCTTGAGTTCAGAGCTAGGTGACCTTCACAACTGGCCAGCTAGCTAAACCTGTTAGTTGACTCACTAACTCTGGTGTCCTACATCTAACAGCAAGGATATTGATCGTCACTCAACTGTGGGTCTGTGTTTGCACGGCAAACCCAGAAAACACATGTGAAGCACTCCTCTAGAGACACGTGTAGGGTTCACTTTGACCTGTCACTCACAAACTACCCTTTTAGAAGAAGATAAATCACATTTTGTAGACAGTTTAGTTTACCATCACGTGCACTTAAAATGGGACACAATATCCTCAATTTCCCTTTGAAAAAAAACTTCTTTCTCCGACTTTATTTTACTTTTCTTTTAGCATACATTTCTCTTGAAAAATCAATGCTGTCTTCACTGACAAAATAGCTCATGGGCTTGTCTTTGTGGCTGAAGAGGATTATGTGAAAAGAGCTGGTTTGACTGACGGAGTCTTCAAACTTAAGTGTGAAATACAGTATGTTGGACTTGGTCTGTGCAAGTTTTTGTTGTATTTTGAAGCAAGTCTGGGTTCAAAGCACTTTCAATTCAGTTTCAGGAAATGGATCTTCTTTAACCTTCCAGCATTTAATTTCACATAAGACGCCTGTCTGCATTTTTGTCTTTATTCCAAGTAGTTTATAGAAAGTGATCTGGCTCCAGCTATGCTTTAAGTATTATGTATTACTGTTGTATTAACCAAGTGTGTCCTGCTGAGGCAGCACTGAGACAATCATCAATTAAAGCTAAATTCAGTTATAAGCTGAGACTAAGTGATACCAGCTTTTCCCAATCTGGACTCTCCTGTTGGGCCCACAAACACTATGGGAGCATACAGACTGGTATCCTTCTATCACATTAATTTATCTGCACTAATAGCATTAACTTCACAAAAAACGTCAGGTGAATTGGAGACACGTCATTGGGGATGCTACAAATAAAAATAACACTCCTATGATACACTACAAGTTGCCAACAATGCATTTTTACTCCATTAATGCCAAAACCTCTATTAATGACCTGAGTGCTTGTCTCAATGAAAACCATCTCATTTGTATGTGGCAGGCTGTTCACAGGCATTCATTTCATAACTCAGCTTCCTGCCTGATCATATATAAATGTAATTTATTTTATTGTTGGTTTCTGTCTGTGAAATGAATTTGAAGCAGCAGCAGCAGAGCGCACACATGATTTATTTTGTGTTCGTCCTTTTAAATCCATTCATAAACAGTTTGGGTTCAAGTCAGACTGAAGCCTGGCTATGTGAGGCTCCGGTCTGTGTCAGGGAGGTTAACTCAGACAATCACTGCTGTCAGCTGAAAACCCTCCAGCTCTTAATTTCAGTGTCTTCCCATCCATTTTTTGGTTCAACTTGAAAATGAAGTTGGCCTTCGTGCTCTGCGTTTGACCCCATAGCTCATGAAATCCATTCAGAAGCACATGGGAGATGAGATGAGGTTTTTGACTGACAGCAAGATGATGATGATGATGATGAAGATGATTGGTTTGCTTTCTGACATGTTATATGTTATTTTATCCTTTTTAACTATTATTTTATAATGCTTTGCTGCTGGAGGAGAATAGCCGGCTTCCCTGTTAGAGAAATGAATTTCATGTGAAAAAATGAAAAGAGACTTAATTTTGACTCAAAAGGTGAGTTCAAAGGTGAAAAAAAGCACAAAATTACAAATTAGTTTTTTTGATTGTCTTTGGTTTCACGTTTTAAAGAGCAGGTAATTATATACATGCTGTTAAATCAGATCACCTCTGTTCAAAGTGGCCTTAAGTCACTAAAACAAATTGATGTGATTCTTTTTTTTTTGTGTGTGGGTGATGATGGCTTGTTTTGGCAAAGTCTCTTAAATGTCAACCTGTGGCTAAAAGAGTTGGATTCTTGAGTTAAATGTCAACATCGTCCACCGTGAAACACAATTCATGTTATTTCTATCATAAAGCAAGTCCAGTTCTGCATATGTGGACACAGAGAAACGGAGTTCAGATTTTTAGCCGTATGAGGTTTATTTCCCTCCAGTGCGAACAGGTGTGAGCTGGAAAATATGCTCTCATCCCTGTGAAATCCACTATAAGCCCTGTCACTGTGGGCTCATTGGAACATCAATAACAGAGGGAATTCTGTCTTAAGGTGGACTTTGAACTTGTTTTATTGTCACCGGATCCTTAATCTCCTTAAAATCCCCTTTAATACACAAGTTGTCCTGTTGGCCTATGTGGTTATATGGTTAGTCTGTTCATCTGTCTCTGTGTGTGTGTGTGTGTGTGTGCGTGTGCGTGTGCGTGTGTGTGTGAACGTCTGTACAAATGTGTCTTTTCTGTTTGTCTTTCCATTTGTCCGTGCATGTATGTCTGACTGCGCGGGTGTGTTGTTTGTACTGTGTTGTATATACTGTTCTGTCATATTTGAACAATAAAACAGGATATGAGATTCAAAACCAATATCCTTCTCTTCTTCTCCTGATTTCAGTCTGGGTGTGCACACAGTGTTACAGGTTGTGTGTGTGTGCAGTATACCTACAGTATGTTTACATCAGGACAGAAATAATTTCAAGGTTGTCCCCTTCTAACACAGTATTATAGGGCTTTGTAAGAAGTGTTATTGTGGATTTTTGTGGAAACATTTGTTTCCTAAATGTCATTATCCATTTGGGGGGATATAGCAGGCAGTAAATTCACCAGGAAAACAAATTATTGTCCTTAAGAATTAACTGTTTCATAAGAGAATGTTTTAATGTGGATCCTAACTTCCAACACACAATGTACAGTACTTAGCAGCGTGCACATTCTGAATATCTCGTTTTGTAACAAACCTGTTTTCTATTTAATCAATTTTATCACAGTTTTAAAGAATGGAAAGCCTGCTGCTCCTTAAAAAGTAACGTTTTCATTTTTTATCATGCTTTTCAACATAGTTGCATTATTGCCAAATGGCACATATTTCAGAGTAAAATGTTTCGTCTATTGGTCATTTAAAACCAAATGTTTACCAGCAGATATACAGTCCCTTAACCCCTTATTTAGCATGATTAGACCTCTTGTCAGGACTATGCGGGCATATTAATTACCCCAATGGAAGAGAGAACATGCTCTTTACTTGGAACAGGCTTATATTTCTAATTGGTTATTGCAAACTCAACACTTCCTCCATGTTTACCCTTTTAATGTGAAATATCTCTAGGAAGTTGAAGGTTAAATTGACATTAGAGAAAAATGCCCATGGGTGAATGGCTGGAATTAATTGGTTAATTAAACTAGTTTTTCTGTTGAAAAGGTATTTTTACACACAGGTGATTTCACTTGCCTGATTAGACCTCTTGACTGTCCTTGACTGACATCTCCCTCACTCTCCTGTTGTCCAGAAACACTGAAAACGTGTGTGTGTGTGTGTGTGTGTGTGTGTGTGTGCATGCATGCACTGCAGATCCTTTTGATGTCTTGTGTCATAAAAAATAGAAACGGATGTGAAGGACTTGTCAAGTGTATTTTTCCCTGAGGCTAACTGGCTTCACATGAGGAGGTGAGTTAATGACCCTGGTGCAGTGTGTCGTCTGCAGGCAATGTCATGACTCCTCATGGCCAGCAGGAGGCAGATAGGTGGACAGTGAGTGACAAATGAGTGAATGAGTGTTTTGTCTTTTGTTTTTTTTTGAGGATCCATGAGCTGTTTCACATCTAAAAAATTAAAACGATAGGACAGACAACAAAAGTCGACAGAAATGATGCAGGGTTTCATGTAAGCAGCAAAGCGGCAGCCGATTTCATCGACATTCAGCATAATGAGACATTTGGCAAACAGTAATGACCTTCCTCCTCCTGCTGACATTTATTAGGTCTAAAGCAGAAGTGACGAAGCCAGCCTCCTACCTGTAGCAGTACTGAGACTGAAATGATGGTTTTATGATAAGTAAACACGTGTACATGTAAGTAAAGGGCCTAGTGTTGCTGTTTTTTGTATCTTTCCTTGAGCTTTCCTCCCAATAAAAAAAAAATTAAAAAAAAATCACCTTTAAATAAATGAAGAAAAAGTCAGTTGAAACAGGGTTCCCAGGGTGTTACCAACGTGAAACCCTGCAAGTGCTTTTATTTCACAGCTTCCCTCACGATGTGAGAATCTGTTGCATCACGTAATAGTAATGCTGCACAGCTGACACTGTGATTTAGTCACCGGCTGACCGTCTGTGTGCTACAGCGCCGTGATGGGTGCAGATTCAGTGCGATTCATCAGGACTCCTAGATAATTAACAGCTTGCCAACTGTGACCGTCAAAGCCATCGTGATTCAATCACAGGCGAGGCTGAGAATGGACAGAGGGCAAATTTGTAATCACCTGTGCCAACACGGTAGAAATGATAGACAGCATCATCCTGACGTGTGTCCCCTTGGAATTTGCCCTCCAGCCGTCGCCCATTTACAGCCTTCTCTCTTCTCTGAGTCACGTCTCTTGTTCTGCTGCGTTCGTGTCACATGATAGAGCTGGCAGATATTGGATTACAACCAGATTTCATGTCAAAGACTCTACACTCCACTTGGGAGCTTACAAATTCTGGCATCACCTAGTATGAATATCTGCATTTGAGTGTACAATGTAGATTTATCACATTTGCTAAGGAGGTTTTGTTTTCATCAGTCTTTCTTTTTAGAGGGCTGATAGACCTTAGGCCAAGAAACAGTTGATTAGATATTGGTGATCCTAATCTGGGAATTTACACCAGTAGATTAATTTCATCTCATCAATAGGAGACATTATCCCAACTCTAAAAATATGTCCTCAGGCCTGATAAATAAATGTGCATGTTACAAGTTCATCACATGGCTTTTGAAATTACTCCCTGGGCTCTCAGTTTCATGGTTGAGAACTGCTTTTCTGTAAAATAGGAATCCATCGCTACACTAAACGTCAATTAGAGCATCTTATGCAAGTCCTTGGCCCTTCATACCTGCTGCGTCTCATCATAACTGGAAGTCATTAATGTGACTTGTGCTGAATATTGATGAAGCCCGTGATAGGACCACATACGTCTCTTCTTCAGAGGGAAAACTGTGAATTTAATTATTTATTAAAGCAGAATATTTCAGGAGTTTACTGTCCATGTGACCTTTAATTTTTTAAATGTATCCTCTGCTTCACTGGCAAAGCATTTCACAGTACAATTAAAGCTGCACTTAGTTTATTACTATTCAAGCCTGAAAACAGCTGTATAATGACATCTGTAGCTCTGGAGGGAGCTACAGAAAATCTGAGAAAATAACCTTTCATGATGTCATCAGGGTCATCTCAATTTACCAAGCAGGAAGATGCTATTGAGTTGCATTGTGGGAAGTGTAGGATCCAGGGTTCTTGGGGGTGGCACCCATTTAATTTGCATCTGACATTCAGACAGCACAATAACTTATTTTGATTCTACAGCTTACTGTTATCATACCAGTTTTAAAGTTATTTATTTTTGTAAATTATTTTGTAAGTAGACGATGACATGAAGCAGACACACTTCTTGTCTGAGGGGAAGTGGACAGGACATGATTACATTTATGGCTAGCTGTCAAAATTCAGACCAACATCATTTTTTGGCATTTTTAGAATAACAAAAAAAAAAATACAAGAAAGCAACAAAACTTAGCCAGCGTCCATATACAACTGTGTGCCTCTGATGTGTGCAGTGTGTGTGTGTGTGTGTGTGTGTGTGTGTGCGCACTCTCTGAAGCCCACAGGGTTGTTCTCTGCTTTTGCTCTGAAAGACAAAATATCCTCTTTTTTTCTTCCTTTTTACCCTCTTTTCTGTTTCTATTTTAGTCCCAGCTCAGGGCACCATCTGTCTTACTGAACACATGTATTTGTGAGAATACGTGTGTGTGTGTGTGTGTGTGTGGTTGAGATAGAGAGAGCACGAGTTAGTAAGTGGGATCTATGTTCTGCATATGTATGTGTCTGGCCAGCTTACTATACTTATCACCTCCGTAGAGCTCACTTTTTTTCTCCTGTAAGTGCCAAATCTGCACCACACACACACACACACACTGTAATAATAATAATAACATTTGAAAATAGAAACCATCACACTGAGGCTGTGGGCTGAAAGCTGGCAATTATCACAATAATAATTTGAAGAAATTAAAGGGGGGGGGGCAATTGTTGCAGTGAAGAGGCTCGGCTGCAAGGTGACTCAAACATGACTGGAATATGAACAAGCCAACCAAACCCCCCCCCACACACACACACACACACACACCACCCCCCACCATCACCCACATACAGTTACACAGAATCTATTAGGAAGAATGATGCTCTCTCTCTCTTTCAACACCAGCAAAACCCCGCGTCATTTTCAACGGAAGAAATGTGTGTTTAGCTACTCAACTGATTTAGTAGGCTACAATAGAAACTTGAGTGACACTGGAATTTTTGGACTTGTGTACAGTACTTAAAGTCACTCATCTGAGTAATAACTTTCTCACTTTATAACTTTTACCTTTTTTTTTCCCTGTACTGTACATAACCAACGGTGGAATGTGTCAAAGCGCATTTACGTTTACAGCTTAGCTTAAATCCGCCTACCAGCATCCATCATTTTTACAAAAGAACAGGTTGTATCTCATTTGTTTGACCCGTACACAAACAGTAATGTAAAAACTGGAGATGCTGGTAGGCAGACGTTGTTGCCTTCAGACAGAGCCGAGAAGCTAGCTGCTAGTTTCCCCCCTGCTTCCAGTCTTTATGCTAAAGCTAACCAGATGCTGGCTTTAGCTATATAAGCGAATAAGCGTATTTCCTCAAACGTCGAACTATTCTGTTAAAAAATATGATGCAACACCCAGCAGTATATAAGGTGGTTTAAAATTAGCACAACATACAAAATGAACATACCGCTTACACATGAATGCATCAGTAGGCCTAATAATAATCCAGAAATATATATAATAACACAAACATGAGTCATTCTGCTGCATAATGTGTACTTTTACTTTTGATACTTTAAGTACATTTTGCTGACACCATAATACTTTTACTTAAGTGACATTTTAAATGCAGCACATTTACTTGTAAAGGAGTATTTTGAAATTGTGGTGCCCTGTTCGCTTATGACAAATGCATATTACTACAGTCAAGGCAGTGGAACAGTTCGCCCCACAGCCTGTAGCTGTGATAAACTATGCTGTCACCGCACATGCTGCACAGCATTGTAAACTGTAATTACACTTCTCACACCTCAAAAGCCATTTTCTGCTGATTTGCTGTGAGAAACGCCTGCTGTCAGGTGGGTCTGAAATACAAGCACCGACTTATGGTTTGTGAATCATGCTTTAAGTAATGTATCTGGGTAGTTAGCATGGGCAGCAAGAGCTACGATGGCTGGGCAAGCCAACAAAGGAGTGGTACTTAGTTAGAAAACAACTCTGCACGTCTCCTCCAGCCCTGACTGCTTGATTTACTCTTTCTGGTTTTCTTATCACGGCAGAGGCGGTTTGGTATATCAGACTTTGGAGTATATGTTGTTAAACTGTAACTTATTACCCAGGATGCATGTAAAGACTGAAAATCCTGAGCTGTGTTACCTCTCCACATTTCACTGTGGAGGTGATCAGTGTTTCAACAAGTACCACAATTTAAGTTCCGATTTAGTGATGACGCAGATGTATTTTGCATGTGTGCCACACAAATGTTCTGTTGCATTTTTGACAGTGTAGCTGCTCAAGGAGTGTTGAAGTCCCTCAGCGGTCAATACAGTAGTGTCATTCTTCAACTCTGGGACCTTTTTATGAAACACTCTGGCTGCTGTTGTCCCCAGTAACCGCAAGTGTTGGCAAATCAACCAGGACTGATGTCTTAAGGATTATACATGAAAGTAGAGTTATTGTTTGTGTCCTTGAAAGCAGAAGACACTTTAATGTTCTTATGTAGCTGTAACTAAATGAGTCAATCTGACTTATTTTTGTGTAAGTGCACTTTAAAGCTGAATGAACTCAGGCTTAGTTTTTTTTGTGTCCAATTGTGGCCTTTTTCTGATTAATCTGTCATTTCTGAAAGTCTGGGTATTTACTCAGTAATGTTTAGATTGGATAATTGGTGTGAATGTTAACACAGTGAGCAAAACCAGACTCCATGCGGTTTCTCCTTGAGCCGCGGGAACAGATTAAAGGACCATAATGAAGGTTTCATTTTAGCCCATTAACTTCAAATCGAGTGTATTTAACACCATTCGATTGATTTTCTACCTTCAGGGCAGCCTCGGTTTCAGTTCAAGCCAGGATAACGTTAAGATACAGATATAATCCATGGAAGTGAACATGTAACTTCCTTTTACTTTTGGTCCAAATTCATAGAGGAACTGTTTTGAAAACACTTCTTTGTTGGTGTGTTCAGGTGCTCATGGGAAGCTCTGATATTCAAATTCAAGTGGTATCTACCAATATTCATTCATGACCTGTTAAACAAACCGCAAGTCTTGAGTGTTTAAGTTTCCTGTGAGCCCTGAAACAACCAAGATACAGTTTTGAAACGATCCTAGCGATAGCTGAGAAATGTAAAACTAGTAGTGTGTTCTGAGCCTGGGATATGCCATAAAAGTTGCACTTTGATTGTGGTGTGTGTTTGTGTGGTCACCGGCTTTATGCGATGCACACACTCATTAGACACAGGAAGATGGTGACATACAAAGAGGAAGCACTTGATGGTTCACTTTCACGCCTCCAATTGTTTATCTGACAGCCTCGTCTTTGTCCCTCCAGCCTCAAACTGAGATTTATGTTGATTCTCTGTTAATAACAGCTGCAATGTACACTGGGAAATGACACTAGCAAATTGCTCTGTGAACATCCCGTGATCGTGTGTGTGTGTGTGTGTGTGTGTGTGTGTATGTGTGTGTGTGTGTGTGTGTGTGTGTGTTGTCACTGACCAGGCATGTCTGTAGCTGACTGGGTGTGATACATGTGTGAATGAGCAGCATCAACACCACAAGTTTAAAACACCGACTGAAAGAAAGCAAGAAAGGCTATGTTGTCGGTCGCTCCGTAGACACAAAAAATGATTTGCGAAAAAATATTTTTGATGTCGTTTGATCATGTTAAGAGCTAAGTCTAAGTCTAATGATTTGTTGCCGGCCTTAAAAGCAGTTTGCGCCATGTTCAGTTTTCTTTAATTATGCAGGCATGAAAGATTGGAAAGGAAATAACCTTTCCTTTCCTCTGCTTTGCCTCAATCAGGGAAAAGATTTCACAGATTTATAAAAGCTGCTAAAAGATTTTGTCTTTGTTAGCGAGACACACACTTGCAAATGGAACCAAACATTCCCACCCACGCAGCCCAAGCACACACACACATCAAGTATCGGCGAATATCAGCTGCAGTCTAACTGCTGACACTGTAGAAGAACTTCCAAAGCCACAAATGAGTGCGACCACAAAGAAGTGTTTACCATAGTCCAGGCCGCTTCACACACACACACACACACACACACACACACACACACCAGCTGCAGTGAGGCTCCAACAGACCCAAACATCTTCTGAACACACTCTGCTCAGGCTGGGGAATATGTTTCAAGCTTTGTTTTGGCCAGAGAGGGGCTCAGCACCAAAGAAGATAAGACGCTCAGGGCAGAGTAGATCACATCACGGTGGGTTTTTTTAATCTTTGTCTTTTCCCACTGTGCATTCTGCTGAATAATCACCGTCTTCAGAGCTCATGTTGCTCACCTCCGTTGTTCAAAATGTTCACTTTGTCCTTGGGCAGCTTTCAACCTCAAAAACTCACCTAGCAATGGCTGATGACTGAGGAGGAGGATGTTGTTTTCTGCTCCCTTAATCATCAGCGATGAAAGTGAGGATGTTGTCCATTCCCTTCATCGTCACATTACAGAGCACCATCTGGCCACACACACACACACACACACACACACACACACACACACAAGCTGCTAAGCAGGTGGGACTCCTTCAAAGTGAATTTAAAATGTTTTAAAGTCACAGATATTAGTCACCAGCACTGACTAAGCTCTGAAAAAAACCCACTTTTAATTCACTTTTAGTATCTGCTCAGCAGAGTGTGTGTGTGTGTTTGGATGGAAACGTGCAGTGCGATGATTAAGGCGCTGGTCACTGCGTCAGTCCAGCACAAAGATAAAGCTTTCCTTTTGTTCTTGAATCTCTATTCTGCTGTGTTCATCAACATGTTGCAGTGTTTTTCAGCAGCCAGTCATCAGTCCACTGATAACTGCACAACGTTACTCTGTGTGTAATGGATTTAAAGTTTCAGGAAACAGCAGCACTAATCAGCTGGAGACAGGCTGCTGGCAATCAGCAATTTGCAGAGCACTGAACAGCTTACACTGGAATACAGCTGCAAGGTGCATTTGCCTGGAAATTTTCATATTTAGAGTTTGCACACCAGCCAAACGGTTGAATGGAATCTGTAATAGTGCTGATTATGAGTTAAATTAAAAACCTTACGACTAGTTCTTTTTGCATTTACTAAAACATTAAAGGCCCTGAAAACCTGTTTTCTCAAACAGCTCCTTACTTTGAGCAATGTGGTCCTACATGAACACGAATGCTTTTGCCAAAGTTTAAACGGTTCTGGTTATTACACGTGAGAGATTTCTGTATTTTGTGCTTTTGTCTGAGCTTTTCTCACTGCTTTGAAGTGGGCGGGACTCTGTTTGAAGAAGGGGAAGTCGTGTACTTGTGTGCACCAATCAGGATCAGGATTTAGCAACATTTGAATCAAAATGTGTTGACAGTTGTGGGGGGGGTCGTCTGCTCACGTTGCTGGCACTGTCAATCAAATCTGATCGAGCCACACTTGCATAGTTCTGATGAAGCAGAGTTGTTGAATGTTAAACTCTTCATAATTTGCCTGAACTTTATGATTATTGTTTATTAAGTCATGAACATTTAATGCTATACAGGATTTGAAACTAAGTTTTCAGGGGATTTAATGTAACAAACAACAAAAATAAAAGAACGGTGTCCTTCTATGATAAAATCTATTCTCTCTTCCGTTCATTAGAAGAGAGAATAGATTTCTACAATTAGTTTCAATCATCTTCATTGCTTGATTATCTTTTTAATATGTATTGATTAATGTCTGTGAACATACAGGACTCCTGAAGAGTAACACAGTTAAAGTTTTCCTCTAAATAAAATGATCAAAATCAGTGGCTTCCTTTGACCACTGCCGTTTTATAATCTATAGATTTATAAATGCATTTATTCTCCATACATGTATTCTGATTATTCTTTTTACTCTCTTTGTCTTTCTCTATCTGTCTCTGTCTTCCACAGTAATCTTAATTACTGTGCGGTTAATGACAATTATGTCAGCAATTGCTTCCTCTCTGGCACCATTCTCCAAACACACACACACACACACACACACACACACACACACCTGTCTGCTTGATTTTAAGATGAACCCCATCTTAACCTGATTTCTGCTCTGATTTGAGTGCATCTCCAACGTGGAACAGGTGTGTTGTTTCAATCGTGTGCCAGGGAGGACACAGAGGACAACACCTTCCGCTGTCACTTTCGTCAGTCTATCACTCCTCTCCGCTTTTCTCCCCTTCCCTTCTCATCTGCTCTTCCCTCATCACCCAACCCCATCCTCCCCTCTGTCTCGCCGCTCCTCATCAAAGAAGTAAGACCGCCAGACGCACCCGGTTACCATGGCAACCCCAGATGGAGTGCTCTGTGTCTGTGTTTGTGCATGTGTGTTTAACTCAGAGCTTCCCATTTAGCAATAATTGAAGGTGAAGGAAGGACGGAGGAAATACTTGTTTGTGTTTGTGCACACTGTTTGTGACTGCGGTGTTGAGTTTACAAGGCAGTGTGTGCATGTGTGTGCGGCTTTTTGTGTCTGTTTGAGGGGGAAGGGCAAAAAAAAGGGCAAAGAGGCTATCTCTTTATACAGGGAAATCTTTCATGACTGTAACTTCGGCACAAAACCGACAAGTTAAAGTGTGTAACTGAGGCTTTTTAACAGAGAGCTATATAAATATTCTAAAAGCAGCAGAATGATGGATGTTCCACAATGAACTTTAAATAGACCTGGGAGCACGATATTGGTGTTCACCTAGAAGACTAGACTTGATGCTAAAAAAATCACATGAAACACAAGAGAATTAATATATTGCATGAACACCTCAAATATGTAATAAATATGATGATTCATGTTCTGCTTATTTTTAGCAGGTAATATTTTCCATGTACACCATCTTAGTTTAGCATGTTAGCGTGCTAATTAGCTCTAAACATTGTTGCAGCTGAGGCTGATGGGAATGTCATTGGTTTTGCTGGTTATTTGGTCACAAACCAAAGTGTCAGTAAAGTATTGCTGACATGAAACTCCTCGTACGTCCGCATCCCATGGGCCTACACGTTGCCACATTACATTTAGGGCCAGATGACCTATATCTCAGCTGGGCCTTATAGAGCGATCGTGTGATGACTCACACACATACACACACACACACAGAAAGCAGAATGGAATTAAACGCCCAGAGTACATGGCATTAGTTGTGATGTGATTAAGTCACGGTTGACCTAGTATACATGAAACTTTAATGAAGAGGAATAATGATATTTGAGCCGCAACGATTAGTCGATTAATTGTTTCAGTCATTTTTCAAACAAAGAACATTTGCTGGTTCCATCTTCTTAAATGTGAGGATTTGCTGCTTTTCTTTGTCATTAATGACAGTAATTGAAGAGTCTTTGGGTTTTGGACTGTTGGTTGGACAAAAGAAAGAATTTGAAGACGTATAATGAAAATAATCGTTAGTTGTAGCCCTAAATGATATCAAGCTTCATCTCCATAAAACTAAAATCAATATTTCTCAACATGTGATTTCTCTCCTCTAAAGCTACAAGCAAGGACAACTAGGAGTCAGATTTGATGGAAATCACAAGAGATGTTCAGGTCTCTAATGTACTTAAGTAAAGGCTTGCATAATGTTCGTGTAATTCAGTTACAGCTGACCCAGTGAAAATGTAATGTAATTGAGATTGGATAAGTAGGAATGATTGATTATGGGTCCTAACCTTATTGTTTTCCTTCTACACAAAAACCCCACTTTTATCAGGATTCAAATACTGTTCTGAGGTGAATAAGAACAGGCTTCAACATGAGGCGATGAATGGCTCACAGAGAGACTTCAGCCTCACTAAGGATCTTCCCAGGTAAGACTAAATAAGGAAGGGAGGAGGGAAGAGGTTCGCCCTCACATGGGAACCCAACAGTGAACCTAGAGGCAGTGAAACATACTTAATCTTGCCTTGTCAGAGGACACCAGACACCTGCCTTTAACCTTTAAACCTACCTGAAGTCTACACCTTCATGATTGATGGTGTTAAAACAACTTAACCCTGCAATGACTGTTTTTGTTTCTGGCCACTTGCTACACAACACTGACAAATATTCTAACCAATGATGATCAGATTCAGGTGATAATTCTCTGTAAATTTATCACTACCCTTTTCACATTGTCATTTGATACATTATTTAAAAAATATTGATTATAGCCGCTTTAAAGAGCAACTGAACACCAGCCACAAATCTTGTATATGCTGCCCTCCAGTGGTTTAACCTCTCACCTTGCTGCAGTGATGTAAATGTGTACTCCAGGGGCGTGTCAATACTCTGTGACATCACTGCTGTGTGTGGTTATAGCATGGCTGTATAAAGAGAACTACATACAGCGTCAGAGATGGGGCCCCGTTCATTCCTATGAAAGTTGCTCAGTGGCGCATGAAGCTAAAAAGAGCAAGCGCACTAGCGTTTCCTTTAGCCCCGCCTCCCAATTTAACCCTGACCTAACCAGCGCTATTATCAGGACAAATTTTAAATTTTTTACTACAAATGAATGACTTTCCCATCAGCCTCTGCTGTACTTTGTGTGTAGTGCTAATTAACAAATGTTAGCATGCTAACGCACTAAACTAAGATGGTGAAAATTGTAAACATGTAACCTGCTAAACATCAGCATGTTAGCATGTTGATGGTAGTGTTTAGCTCAAAGCACTACTGAGCCAAAGACCCAGTAGCACGACAAGTAGCATGGCTGTAGACTTGTAGTTCTGATAATGGTACTCTGTATTTAGTGGGAATGCTGATTCAGCATTCACACTATTGTTATCCTGTTCTTTATTNTAACAGTACATTAGACATAAAAGCGCCATAAAATCAATGGTACCTAATAACACTATCTTATAACTTTGGGGCCTTTTTTTACAGCATGTGTGATATAGTTAAAAGATTAATTTGGTATGTATTATTCAGCTTGTGTTTTGATATTTTTGCTTTTTTGTAAGTGAATGTGTCATCTCAATCAGCTGTGTGTCCTCAGATCCAGTCAAAAGTTGCCATGGGAAGAGGCAATAGGCTTAACAGAACACACTGATATATAATATGTTTACATACTCTTTAAAATATAGGAGCTGTCACAAGTTGAAAACTCCTATCATCTCTGTGTTTAAGGTTACAGGCAGAGAGAGAGAGAGAGAGAGCGAGAGAGAGAGAGAGAGAGGTGTTTGAATTAACTAACAGTTAAAAAGCACACATACTCAATCCACCAATAAGAATAGAGGAACAAACTGATTGTTCCTATGTACGTTTTTTGCTTGACTACTCCTTCAGCATACTTTCAGCTACAGAAACCATTCAACTATCAAAATGTTCAGCTCTTTAAGGACATGTATGCTCTGACTTTTCTTCTTTATACATTTTATACATTTTAAAATATTAAGCTTTTTTTCAATTATGTTTTTTACAAGGCAAGTCAATGTACGTAGGAATATATGTATTATGTCGAGGGGAAGAGTCGAAACAAACTGCATCAACTAAAAGAAACAGCTGCCACCAAGAGAAACTGACCAGCAGCGAAATAATGATTTAAAGTACAAAGCAAGATGAGAAATGTTAACTGGCACGCAATCTAGTTAGTCTTTGTTTGCAGTGTTAAATTAGTTACTTCAAAGTTAAAGTCTTCTTTTCATAAAATGTTTAAGGTTAAAATTCATACACACACTATAACCCCAGACAACCCAAAAGTAAAGCTTTCAGGAACACCATTCAGTTTAAGCCATATAATAGCACATTCATAATTAAAGGTGCACTGAATAAAGAAACATAAAACAGGCAGAGTTTGTACAGAACACAGGCTTGCAGGTTTTGTGTTATTTACATTCCTCAGTATTTAAGTCAAGGCTCATCAATCAATCAACTATAGTAGTGTCAAAAACACATCATAAAGCCTTCATAATGGATCAAAAGTATAAAATATAATGAGTCAATCACAAATGATACAGCATTCATAAAAAGTATTCATCACCCCCTTGGACCTTTTTATGTTTTGTGTTGTCTAATTAAAACAAAGTGGATGTAATTTAAGCAACAGTTTGATGTTTTGAGAAATAAGCTTAATCGCTCTTTTGCCGAGGGTTAAATGAGAAGCCTACCACTCTGATGTCTGTACGGTAAATATGAAGCTACAGCTAGCAGGCCGGTTAGCTTAGTTTAGCATAAAGACTCGAAACAAGGGGAAACAGCTAGCTTTGCCCCTGTAAGGTAAGCAAATAATCCCCCAGTAGAACCACAGATTGTTGTTTTTATACACTTCAGTTATTGTACAGATTAAATAAATGAGATATAACGTGTTCATTG
Organism: Maccullochella peelii; assembly: GCA_002120245.1. Classification (NCBI taxonomy): domain Eukaryota; kingdom Metazoa; phylum Chordata; class Actinopteri; order Centrarchiformes; family Percichthyidae; genus Maccullochella; species Maccullochella peelii. Next base: position 47,207 of record LKNJ01002459.1, read on the forward strand.
GTGAGCTTTACAGGTGCTGGTAGGCCAATTTATTTTACCTTTGGGCAGAGCAAGGCTAGCTGTTTCCCCTTGTTTCCAGTCTTTATGCTTAGCTAAGTTAACTGCTGGCTCCAGCTTCAGACAGAGCCAATGTCTAACTAATACTAGATATAATACTATATATAAATAACATTTTTTGGATACTGATTATTAAAAAGTGTCAGAGAAAAACAAATCTGTTGATCATCTCTCATTCAGATTTAAAATAATTACAAAATTTGTTTCCAATTGACAATCCACTGTGAAGAAAAAAAAAAGTTTTTTAAGTTTTACTAAAAAGTCAGAGTGGGTGTGCACATTTGTTATGGACACTGTAATGAAATAAATCAACATTTTATTTCCCTGGCATGAAACTAAACAGCGGCAGAAATATAAGGATCACACGCCACAGGACAGAGTGAGAAATCCACAAAAACAGAGTGAGGAAAAGGTGACAGCGACATAGTACAAGTGTCAGAAAGAGCATCGGGGCGAGCGAAGGTGTTGGGCTGGAGCGATGGGACCGAGTTATAGAGGCTTTGAGAAAAAGGGTGTTGGGGTGATGTGACCTCAGCTGGGTGTGAAAGCAGGACGGCGGAATGATATTTGCTGCTGAAGTCAGAGAAGGGGACAGGGCTTTGAAGATGTCTCAGAAAAAGACGAAAGGTTTTCAGTTCATCTGTTTGGGAAAGAAGTGAATCAGATCCTGTGGTGCTCCTGCCCTGCAGAAACACAGGCGTATCCCTGTCTCCACCTAGCTGATGGAGCTTAACGTCATTAACGCTGATGGTGCTGTGTTGCCAGTCATTGGATTGGAGATGGGAGGGGGATAGGAGGGTTGTAGGAAGACTTTTGAGAGTCTGAGAGAAGAGGACTTTGGAGTAGATGGAGGGGCAGGAGGAGAGGTCAGTGTTGGAGGTCGTCTTGGCTTTGGTTGAGCTTTTGGTGAACTTCTCTTCCGATTTTCTGCTATTAGGAGGCGTCTGAGTCCCTGAAAGTGGGAGTGGAGAGTAGCCGAGAGAGGAATATTTTTGGAGGTTACAGACGCTTTGATAGTGGGGGAACTGATCTGGGTCGGAGTTCTGCAACTCCCTTCCACCAAGCAAAATAACTTCAGAGTATTTGGTTTCAGTCTTCTCTGCCATTGCAGGTCTGCTATTACTCTGAGGTGAAAAAGAAAAATCAAAATTATTAATTTAGTTTCAGGATATTTATTTAAATCTTCATCATTCCAAGTAAAATACAATTTTCCACTTGGTCCCCTTTAATTTAACCTGCAATAACAATTTTTATCACCACCTTTTAAGCTGATCTGGTGAACTTTTACACATCCAGCAGTTACATAGCAACATTTTCATTCATTTGGGGTCGTGTTTCCTGCCAACTGGCGATTCCAATGCCCTCTTTAAGTTCCGTTTTTGGTCCCTACCAATTCCTGAGGAAAATATCTGGCTCTTGAGCTGCTAAATGCTCCACTTTTATCACCAGCTAGTTGCTAACTGTGTCTGTCTGCCGTTTGATGTTGAGCAGGTAGTGTACAGTGGGTTTTTAGAGCTTTTTCACTGAATACAGTTTCCTTGTTACTAGCATTAATTCATTTTTACTGTTGTTTGTGGTATATAATAATTTTCTGATTTGTAATCACTATTACTGAATTAGTTGTAGTTCTTTCAGTGTGCTTTGCAGTAAAAACTTCAAAGGCCTGTCTTCAACCTCTATTGGAAGTGTGATTAGCTCGTTGCTGTGCACCTACATGCATAGTGAGGGCAGAAGGGTAGGCTAACAATGTTTGGCTGCACAGCATGAGTTTGTAATGACTAACAGTCTGGTCTGTGAGGTCTCAGGGCTGAAATTCTGCTTCTGCTGCCATCTAGTGGTTGAAAATTTAACCTTGGTGATTGTGGATTGCCTGATACATGGCTTTTAAAAATCCAGTTTTGACATTACAGATTTCCTGTTGTCAAAAGTGTGACACAATTCAAGTCTTTCCAGTTGTTTTCAAACTTTAATATCTTGAAGTTATGACAAGCACTGACGTGTACCAACCCTGCAGGTGTGTGACCCCTTAGGTCACAGAAAACCAACGGAATCAAGGATGTAAAAGACTAAATGCTAATGACTACCAATTCATCCAGACAGAGCGCTTTATTGCTGCTGTTAAGGAGAGATTTAGTTTTGTCATAACTTCCTGTGGGACGGCATGAGGCCGTAACCACAAATCTGACCAAATTTAATTTGGGGAAATAGGGCAAATCTACCAGTTCTTAACATGTAAAATACTTTTCAGTTGCAGCACATTTTCATTAAAGATGGTGAAACAAGTGTGACCTAACAAATATGGCCTAGTGGTGCCCTACTGATTAAGATTGATCGAGTCTAGGACCTTTGTCGTATGTCATAACCCTCTTTCTCTCCCCATGTTTGCTGTTTGTATATTCTCTAGTCCCTATGCCCTAGTGTAGTTTGTATATCACTGATTGATTGTAAGTGTTATGGTTAGTATTAAGTGATGGCAAATGTTAGGATTTAGGAGACAGTTGATGGGAAAGGGCTCAGGGGTTAAAGGTTACCTCCAAAGCGGTTTTTGGGGTCCAGTGGACCAAGCTGCTGTTGGAAGGATCAGGGATGTCTTGACACAGCTTCTGTTTCACTCTACGAGGTTATTTGTTGGGATAAACATTACAGAATTGAATTACAAAAAGAAAATGTGTTTCATAAAAATGATCAATACATTCCAAACATTAGTTTTCAGCCATGCTGTTTTGTGTGAAGTCGGTAAAACAGAAAAAGTAGGACGCTGAGCTTTTAGTAGGTGTGTGTTTTCGTGTTTGTGTCGTTTAGTGAGGGCTGTCATTGGTGCAAGACAGAGATCTTACATCTTATTCTGTGCCAGGTAGCCCATCAACACCAGCGCCAGTGAAGTCAGCACGAGAGAAAGGAGGACGCACATCATTATTGAGATTTCCTTAGAGCCTTCACAGACACACACACACACACACACACACACACACACACACACACACACGCAGGGACAAAGTTTAGTGTAAGATATAGAAATATATTGTTTTTACTTTGAGGGTACAGTGATTCTGTATGTGTAAGTTCACCTATGTACACTTTAATGATGGGCCCAGCTGCTCCAGCTCCAGCGTCGGTGTTGGCCTGCATGAAGATGTCGTAGTTACCAGGGGACAGATTCTCCAGAGAGTAACGGTGAGCGTGACCAGGCACAAACACTCCTGAATAAACAAAAACAGGTACAACATGGACAAAATGTGGTAAGGTAATACAGAATATGGATAAAAACATAACAAAAACAAAGTGTTAGTGTCAATTCTTCCCTCACAAAGATGAGGAAAATCTTGTAACCTGAGGATTTTACTGGTCCTCACCTCTGTTGGGGCTACAGTACCTTTGACTGAGTATATAGTGCATATCACTGTATTTTAAAACATTATCTAAATAATTTGTAATGTTAGGTTATTAAACTAAACAGAAACTAAAGTTTAGGGTAAACCTGTACACCTTACTGTCAAGAGTCTACAGCCAAGCTAGCAGCTCTGTGAGGCTGTACAAGCTTTAGCTAAATGCTAATGTCAGCATGCTAACATGCTTACAATAACAATGATAACATGATGATATTTAGGTATAATGTTTACCATGTTCACCATCTTAGTTTAGCATGTTAGCATGCTCAAAGATATTTTCAACAGGCCTGTTACACCTGTTCACATGTCTGGATTCATATATGTGTAAAGTGCAGGCCTGCTTTGCCTCAGTGGGCTTAAATGTGTGTTTATCACTCACTCCTGGCTGGTTGGTTTGCTGCTATGTAGTAGAGTGTGTAGTTGCGGATGAAACCATGAAGCAGCTCCACAGGTACAGGACTCCAGATGAGCTCTACTGTGCTGCCGGAGATCTGCTGCACCACCACTTTAGGACCAACTGAGGGCGCTGTACAGGCAGAGAGATAACCACACACAGGACATGTTGAGACATGAGAATGAGGCTGGATCTCTTCCTCTGTCTCACTACAACCAGTGGTGGAATGTAACTAAGTACATTTACTCAAGTTCTGTACTTAAGTACAAATTCAAGGTACTTGTACTTTACTTGAGTATTTCCATTTTATGTAACTTTATACTTCTACTCCACTACATCTCAGAGGCATATATTGTACTTTTTACTCCACTATATTTGCTTTAGCTTTAGTTACTTTTCAGATTACACTTTCTGTCCAGTGAAAACCATGTATCTCCAAATTTGGGGATTATGGATGTAAATGTTTCTGATAAACTGAATAAACTCTACCCATAGAGTTTTATGTTTCTGATAAACTCTAAATTCTCCTACTAAATAAATAAACTATTTTTAAAAACCCTGTTGTATTAACTGTGAAATACATCGTCGCAAAGCTGAAAACAGGGCTGTTTTTCTGAGCTCATGAAAAGTTGACTTTTTAGAGATACGTGGTTCTCACAGGACAGCAACGCTACAAACATATGATGATCTTATAGAATATGATGCATTGTTGTAGATTAAACTACCCAACAGTATATAAAGTATTTAAAATGAGTACAACCTTAAACAACTACAGCAGAAAAATGCAAGATGCACATTAATTCAGTAGTAATATTATATCCAAAAACATCATATATTAAAGTAAAACACTGACAGGGACCATTTTTCTGCAGAATGAGTACTTTTAGAAGTATATTTTGCTGTAATAGCATACTTTTACTTAAATAAAAAAAAGTTCTGAATGCAGGATAGTGGAGTACTTTCACAGTGTGCTATTGATACTTTTACTTAAGTAAATTATCTGAAAACTTCTTCCACCACTGGCAACAACTGATCAGGTGATCCAGCTGACTGGATCTTGTCTTGTCTGACAAATGAAGACAGAGATGAGGACAGAAATCTTGGCTTACAACTAAACAAATTTGATGTAGTATTCTCACAAACAAGCTGTGTGCCTGGATTACTGTTATGATTTCATCACCACTCCAGCAGAGGCATGAATCAAGAAAATGAAAATGAAAACAGCAGCTGGAATTGATTTCCAACCATTTGTTGCTTGATTTTGTTTTCTTCTTCTGTCTTCTTATGCTTGTTGCAACGTTAAAGAAAAGTCGGCCACATTTGATATCTGGCAGAACCAGTCTTAGTATCCATGACTGTGCAACACCGTCAGATATATACACACAGATGTTTGGCAGCAATCGCATCACCTCATGATCACCTCATCATCAGTGATGCATGTGGTACGACATGAAGTCATCAGCTTTTATACACGACTAACATGCTCCAATCGATTGTTCCATTTAGATTCGATTTACATTCATCAAGCACATACACAGAGCCTTTAATGGTGCACTTTGTAAAAGCTGCTGCAGGGGAGAAGAGAACATTTCCCTATTCTGGAAATTGCGAAAGGAAGTACAGCAATGACCCAAGGTATAAGAGAGAACTAACGAGGGTCTCTGCTTTTTGCCTTTGTTTAAATCATTATTTCATCACGTGCCTTCTATTTTCCTTAACTGTCCACATACACTAAATTTAAAACAATGTTTCACATAACGATGAAACATTTTTCAGTTGAATTAACTCCATTATACTTTTAAATTTTGAGTTTAAGTCTGGTGATATTTTATTGTTTTCTGATTGCCAGCAAATCCCATTAAAAAAGGCCAAAACCAATAATGAATTGATCCAACTCACAAGTATTGCCTGTATAGCCAAACCCGTATTTAATTGCTCTGGGTGACATGTTCCTATATTATGATGAACATGGGCACTGTAGTTTATTTTGAGTCGATCCCACATACACCGTCCTGCTGCTGTGAATACTCACTAGTGCACCAAATGTGTGTTCATCCGCAGCTAAAAATAGTCCATAAAAAATGCACAGTTTGCTCCTGTTTGAGTAATGCTTGGCTAAAACTACAGTGCCCAGTTATTTTAGGAAATTACAGAGCCTTTAGAAAGAGAAAGTATATATTTGTGACCTGTTTTTTCTAGATTTACCTACCTCTTCTGAGGAATGATTGAGGTTGAGGCTGAGGGCCGTTGTGGGTAGGGAAGTCATCCTTTAAAGTAAATAGGGCCACATGCCTCAGACAACAGTCACACTCCCAGTTCTAACAAATAATCATTTGACTATTCTGAAGCTACTTTTAAAGCTGGGCGCGAGATAATATGTCATGGAGATCACGTACCTCCTTGGCGTGTATAAATGTGGACCGTCCTGTTCTGCCCCGCCCCTCGTTCACCATACAGCGCCTTGACAGAAACAACATAACGCTCCATCGGCTTTACCTCCTCTAAAACAACACAAAGATGAAAGCACTTATCAGTGTCCAAATAAATAAGATTGGTAATTCTACTGTAAAAAAATTGTCTGTTCCACGATCAATCACTTCATAATTTCATCTCTAAATAGGCAAAAAGAACGTACTATTTTACACATTAAGCTGTTGTATGTATTGTTAGATCACCTGTGATGACCAGTGCTGTACAGGAACTATTCAGCCTTTCCCAGTGTAGGATGCTGCTGTTTTTCTCTCTGACAGCAAACCACTCCACTACAAAGCCGCTCATTGACCGATCAACTGGAGCCGTCCAGCGAACATCCAGGCCCCTGTCATCCAGTGGACTTACAGTAATTTGGCTTGGGGGTGGTGGCTCTGAAGAGAAATAAGTGGGAAGACGGCAAAGAAAAAGAGGTTTTAGGCATGGGATTATGTACAGTAAAACATATTTTTAAGTGCAAAGCATCAAATGCATATATTATTGTATGTTTTTATTTTTCTGGTATCTGTTGTTTGAAATGGTCCATCATAATGACATAATGAACCAAAAGTAACCGTAACAAACATGTTACTGTACTTTCAGGGACTCTGTGTTGATCTGTAGCACTCTCAGCAGCTCTATTGTATTGTTGTTGTTTTTTTTTTTCAAATTTTTTTTAGTGGAAAAATAATCTGAACTGTCCGTCTTTATTATTTACTGTAAACTGCAGGGAACAATGTCCTCATGTCACAGGAAACAGGACAGGACACTTTGGAGCAACGTGTTAAGGGTGCAGTATGCTTGAAAAGAACTAAGTGTCATCCAACTACATTTAAAGACAAAACTGCTTAGTCCTGCTCTGAAACCCCTGTCGTCATTAGCCTCGTTCTGGCTGCATGTCACTGCTTCCCTGACCTCTTCCCAAATACTCTGTGTCTCTTGCGTGTCTTTGCAGTCTTGATGCAATGAATCGTGCATGTGTGTGCAGCCCTGTGCAAAGACTGTTTTATGGTGAGTACAAGGGAATAACGGCACAGACAGCAAGAAGTTGCCCCTGCATCCGGTTTGGGACGATAAACAAGTTAGAAAAACTTGCTATATGTGTTGCTAAACATTTCCTCTATTTCAAGCTCCCTGCTCTATTGAGCTGTATGATGTAATATAGCGTGTGGTATACAGGCTGGTTGTGGCTGCGATTTAAAACATAGAACAGTGAACTGCAGCAACTGCTCGCTGCTTGAAAGCAGACAATCTCTCTTTGAGGCCACTCATATTGTTGCACTCTGTTGTACACAAAAGAAAGTGACAGGTATGTGAAGAATGACAAAAGAGACCACACTTGGCCAATCACTGCACAAAGTGGGCATGACTGCCGGATTGTCTGTTTTGGAAAGTTACAAAAACTTCACTTTGTCACCCATCTGTAAATCGTAGTGAAAACCTGTTTAAACTTATCAAAGTAACTTAAATTTCGAGTAAGTTCAGGAGTGGAATTTGAGTCTCTGGTGATGATGCAGCAAAGCATCCATGGTCCATCCACCTTGATGTCATGACCAATGGGGGAATTTTAGTGAGACCGTACCTGTCTCAGAAGCTCTGAGGAGCCACATTCGGGCCTCTGGCGAGGTCCCTGCAGAGGTGGAGGCTGTCAGAGCGCAGGAGCATCGTCCAGTGGGGAGGAGCAAGCTACACGAAGTACTCGCGTGGTGCAAATCTCTGCAGCTCCCGTGATCGTTCAGGACCTGAGCACTTTCTGTCTGACAAGTCACATTGAAGAAGAGAACTCTGCCATGGGCTAGAAAGCGAGGCAAGGGCTGAACGGTGTGAACAAGAGAGAAAACAGAGAGAGCTGCTGTGAGATGAGGGAGGTTTCAATCAGAATTCATATGAACAGAGATTTATTAAATTTAATTATCTCTTTCTCTTTCGCCAGCATCGCTCTCAACGCAATAAATAAGTGATTTCAGGGAGATATGAAAACAAATTAGGGACAGTCAGTGAGGAGATGGTGATTAAAAACTAATCTGATCCAAAAGTTATTAAACTGTAAAACTCCAATGCTCAAAGTGACACAAGCACTCATGACTCAAATTGACACACACACACCTTCCAGAGCAGTGAGACGAGCCTCCAACCATTCTTGTCTGTTTGTTTGACTTGCCTCCAGAAAGCTGGTGCTGCAGATGGAGCTGGTAGATGGAAGGAGGAGAAAAATATGACAAATAATATTAAGGAGATACAGCAGAACATGTTGTGGGAATACAATGACAAGGGGGTGGCATGCATACGTTTAGCCAGGAATGAAAACCAGAAAAACATTCCTGTATGCCTTCTACAGCAGTGGTAATTACAGTGAAAATATGAGGTGGGGATGTTTCGTAGGTTCATATGTCCCTTTCTCCTTTGCATCACTAATTGCTGACAGCAGGGAAACACACAAGCAACACTGGCACATTGACATTTAATGGTAATTATCACAAAAAGAGAGCAATACACCTGCACGTCAGTAGGGACCTTGAGAATACTGAATTTTCTTCTTGTTATCATTACTGCTATGAACCAGCACCGGTTTCATTATTAAGTAGGATTATAGTGATTGAGACTTTCAACAAACACAATGCACAAGTTTGTCAGCTCCTCTCACCGCCCTCTCCTGTCCTTCCCTGGTGGGCATTGCTCCACAGGCTCCAGGGACTCTGTGGGCCCAGGTAGTGGTGACGAAGCCTGATGATGTACGAGGTGTCAGGTCTGAAGAGACAAACCTGGAAGCTGTAGCCTGCCACTGTAACATTTCTGACCTGAACATCGAACTGTATAGGAAAGAGAAATAGGACAAAGTAAGGTGAGGATTAACTTGTGAAGAAACACATTTGTCTTTATTCTTGAAAGGAGCTACATGAAGCATTTTAATAATAATACATATTTACAGTGCATTTATTCACCAGGGAAGGAAGCCTGGCAGCTTTTTACATCGTGTGCCACTTGCTCACATTTTGTGAGACACCTGTTTGATCTCTTTAATATTACAAAAAGGGCATGGTCTTAACTTTGAGAAGCGGCACCACTGATGTGGGATGTTTTTAAATCATAAACTGCCACCTTTACTTTATGAAGAAATGCGCTCTTTCATGCAGTAGTGTGGTGTGGTTTTGTGTTATGGCATATTTGGGAGTGGCAGACCTGCCCCTGTGCTGTGAACTCAATTTGGGACGTCAGGTTTCCAGCTGTGATTTCAGAGTCAGACACGGGAAACTCAGCTAACGTGCGTCTCCAGATTACATTCAGACACTGAGGTTTCCCAGTGACTGGATTTACGCTTGTCAGAGTCACTGGAGGCAACATCACTGAGAAAGACAGGGAGAGAAGAGTGAGAAAGAAGTAAGAGAGGAACAATAAGGGTGCAAGTAGGAGAAGCACAATAGCCTCACCTTCAACCCTACCAGACTGACACCGGCGTTCTGACGATATGTCCTGGCCATGACCGTGTGCTGTGACTGTGATGCAGAATTGAAACCTCACGGATGAGCCACTGATTGCCGTGCAACTGGTGTCAGACGTGGTGCAGGTGAACGTATTCTGAGGGCTGTTTCTTACGGAGGGATTAGTTCTGTGCATCCCCAAATACACATAAACATAAGAAACAAACAAATACACACACACAATCATATAAAACAATGTTCATCTGGGTCCTACTGTTCCCCCTGGAACAAGAATCAACAAACAGACATAACACACAAAGAGGTACAAAACCACAAGTCTAAATAGGTGAATGCTTTGTCACGCAAATGGTTGCATGCACAGGTTGTGTGTGCACATTTGCATGTGAAGTCACACACACACACACATACATCAGAAGACTGCTCATACATGCTGTTCAATATTACCCAACAAACAGATCGTGAGGTGGAAGCTGTGTGACTATTCTCATCTCACTATATCAAACATGCCATCAAAGCCTCACACGAATGTGAGATTCAAAGCCGATTAAAAACCCAAGCATTTACATACAGCATACAGAATTATTATCAAAGGGACTTGGATAATCCAATTTCACTGGATAACTGTTAATCTCTTATAAACAGTGATAAACACACTGTAGATAGCAGAATAAATGTTGGGTTAGTGAGCAGCATGTTGGAATGAAAAGTTGTTAACCTAACTGCATATTCTCTGGATCATTCTTGAGATAAAATAACTTTTATCACACCTCAAAGAAACCATCCTAAGTGTAAGGAAAGTTTGGCTTTTAGGGCACAGTACTACCAGGCAATCAGAGGAGTGTAAAATAAAGTGAACATAACATATCAGATATCAAAGATAAATCTAAGACAATATCACTCTGTTTCCTGCTTACCAGCCAATCAGTGGAAAATGTGAACTCTATAGAAAGTCTGAACTTCACATAATGCAGATTTTTCATGCAGACTGCACACATGTGAAGCTGTTCAATAAATGTAATAAAATGTAATAAAAAAGAGTCAGTTAAAACTGTTTGTCATCCTCTTTCTAGTAACTGGATCCTCTGTCCCAACTTATTACTAATAATAACTGAAATGTTACACAAACTCCTACAAAATTATTGGTCTCACACTTTTTAAACAAATTAAGGAACTTCTCAAGGGACAGAACTAATGTAAGTGTGTTGCTTACAAATCTGCATTTTCACAGAATGAATGTTCTGCTATTTAGATATCTTAAAGCATAAGGCAAGCGTTATTCCATATTTTTCTTAACGTCAACAAGTATTGTCTGTGTAGCCTTTATTATTCCTCTGTGTTACGGAGCTGCATTGTTGTCCAAAAACGATGAAAAACACATCAGTGAGCAACACTGTGCACTGGGTGACATGTTCTTTTATTCTGAAAAACATGGGCACTGTAGTCTTTTTATTATTATTTTTTGGCAATGCCACACAACCCGTCTTGCTGCCGTTAACACTCACTAGAACACCAAATGTGTATTAATCCGCCATTGAAAATAGTCCCCCTGGCTCCAGGTTGAATAACATTTGCTAAAATCTACAGTGCCCAGCTGAGTCTTTTGTAATAAATGAAACTACATATTTGTGACATTTTTAAATCTTCAGAAGGAACAAATGGGCTTTGGGCTGAGTGCCACAGATACAATAGGGAAGTCAGAAAGTATTGACTTTTCATGCGATTTGTTGAAGGAATAATAGATTAACTTCAGCATTAAAGGAAAAACCGGCATAAAGGAGGAAACAACAGATGCAAATGCTTCCATACAAGAACACACAAGGGCTCAGTGAATGGGTGATGAGTATGAAAATGATGTAAATCATCTGCTATGGCCTTCACAGTCACCAGATCCCAGCTGAACAACTTTTGGAGATGTTCTACCTGTTTGTTGGCACCACCATCATGAAAACACCATGATATCTTTTGGAAGAATGGTATTCATCCCTCCAGTAGAGTACCAGAGACTTGGATAATCTATGACAGGGACGACTACAGCTGTTTTAAAAGGCTAGTGGTGGCCTAACAAGACACTTTATGTTGTTATTAATTTGTCACCCATCTGTAAATCTATCTATATACTGAATATCCTTCAAGTTGGAGAATAAACTCTTGAATTACTAAATCAAAGTCAAACATTGACTACACAAATAAAAATATTAAACACCTGAATCACCCAAACAATATAAGTGCTCCACAAAACCTGAATGAACTGGCGCTGAAGCATGCTTCACGTACTTGTTGTATGTGTTCCAGCATGACTTCTAAAGGAATACATATGAACATAATACATACACATTCCTTTAACATAGACACATTAAAAGAATGTATTGTCTCACCCAGGCACCCTCTGAACTTGCAGAGTGTAGTGCGTCGTTGGGGTGTTTCCAGGCTCCCAGCGGCATGTGACATTGGCTCGATTCAGGAACACACAGCCAATTAGGTGCGGGGGTTGGGGGGCAGTCTTGGAGGTTGTAAAGGAGAAGGCTGGAGGCAAGGCTGAAGACAGAGAGAGGATGGAGTTAACGGCATGGAGGGGTCCTCCATAAGGGGGTTTGGAGTTTTTGGTTTGTTATAAAGCTAGCTTCAGGCTAAAGAAAAAAGCAGGTGTTTTTATGAAAAAAAAAAAAACTGCAGAGATGCAACATTTGTGCAGAACATGCTTTTAGTTGGTAGGAAATAGATTTACGGAAATAATTAAAAAAGAGGAATGTGGGACAGATTAGCAGTAAGAAAATGAATCTGTTCTATGAGCTGTTGCCGCACAACAGCACTTAAATCATTTAAGATTATATCTGAAGCCAATTTAACCATGTAGGATGCACACGATTTATCTTGTCAAATATTTATGAGATGCTGCAATTGCTATTTGGCCTGAGGTTTAAACAGAAGATCTGACTCGCCTTGCTGGCTCAGCTCGCCGCTGGGTGTGTGTGTGGGGGGATAATCAACATGATCATACTAGGTCTCACATACCGGTAGCTTGCTTTCTTTTTAACAAATATGTTGCCACCTTTTTCAGTTGGAGGAACTTTTCCAGGAACAGTATTTTACTGTCTGAAAAATATAATATTTACAATGAATTTTATCTTAAACTGTGTCACAATGCTGCTGGTTCAATGTTGTTTCTGGTGGTCAAACTTTGCTATCATTTGCCTTTTTGATTATTTGTTATGATTTTTGCTCTTAGAGTTTGAAAAATAAAGTGCTAATTTTGCCTTGCAAGATACAATTGTCTCTTTAAAGCAGCGCTAATTAGATTTTTGGGGACAGAACTCCACAATAAGTTGAACATCACACATACGTTTGACATATATAGCCTACTGCTAACTGTTTGCTAACATGTTTTCAAAGGTCTAGTTTCTATTTACCAGACATACTGATCTGTATGTACTGTTTCGCTCAAGAACCAGATAAACAAGTAGGTGATATGTATGATATTGATGTATTGTATCTGTCAAAACCAGTTAAACCACACCATGACTTGTTGTGGTAGTATTTTTCTCCTGCTTGGTGACATGATCTAATTTACGAATCATCATCCCTGTCCAAAGATGACTTATTCCCCAACCACTAACAGCACTCACACAAATATCAGCACATGTCACCACACTGGGTCCAACTCTGTCAGTCTGCTCTGGATTAAAGGACAAGACACTGAACGTTACCCAGGGCGAGACCGGCCCCCAGCAGGCAAGTCCACACCACAGCCGGGCGCCGCTCCATGAACACCACCCGGTCCCTCCTGGCACTGTAGTCCTGCTCACTCACACACTAACTACGACTCAGCTAGCGGACCCTGTGCACTGAAAAAAGGAGACCATACTGTTTTTTCATACTGTCAAATTATGAGAGAGTCAGCACAGGATGCCCAAGAATGACTCAGTATAGTGGTTACATTTCATAATTTGCTGGAGATGGCTTCCTGTGTAGTAAAACAAGTTTCGCTACAACATTTCCATTGCATTGAGCCCCTATAGCTGCGTTCTTACAGTGTTCCCACTTGGCATTGCAACATAGGCAATGTTTCACACAGCATGAAACGCAGAGGTTTGTCTAAGTAGAGACAATCTGACTTCCCAAAGTGGTAGTGGTGGGTGTGAGTGGGTAAATGGGTGGATTGTCACGGGTTCTTCTGTCAAAATAAAGACAGAATTTCAGGTCTGACCTTTTACCATTAATAACAGCATAGAAGCATCACCTGGGTGTTAGAGCTCAGACTCATGATGTTGGTGCTAGAAACATGAGGGAGCAGCTGCCTTTACCACTGAGTACAACTACATTATAGCGTGTTGTAAACCATTTATTAAATGTTTATATAGCTCTTTTATATAGGACTTAAAGTAAAGTGTTACTGGCTGGCATTCTGTATACAAATGGAAATTGATTAAATGACAAACAACTTTCAATATAATGAACCACCAGTAAAGATTACTACAGTGGTGAATCAACTTTAGTAAAACTAGAAATCCCACAATGTTTTACAAAGTAGAAGTACAGAAGTACCAGGAGCAAAATGTACTTAAAGTAGGCACACTCATTAGACAGCAGAATGAGCCCTGTATCATATTTATTGGATTATTATTACTGATGCATGTTAGCAGCATTTTAATGTTGCATCTGGTCGAGGTGATGTTTAACTATCTTTCATACTGTTGGGTACTTTAATCTACAACAATACATCATATATTATAAGCAGTGAATATGCTTTGTAATTGAAATGCTGATTTTTCCAAATAACTACAACTATCAAATAAATGTGGAAGAGTAAAAAAGTACATTATTTCTGTCTGAGATGTAGCAGAGTGGAAGTATAAAGCAGCATAAAATGGAAGTACTCAAGCACCTCAAAATTGTACTTAGGTACAGTACTTCAGGTAATGTAATAAAGTTTTGACTTTCAACCACTGATTTCTTGCAGGGCTGCTGTATTAAACAACATTTGATTGTAAACATAAAGTGGTAACTCAGTATGTGATCAGTGACGAGTCCTACAGAGCTGCTGTGGTCAGTCACTCCATAGCTTTATCTGAAAAAACTCTTTTCACTTTATAATAGCAACACTTCTCAATTAATGAAATCATCTCTTGGTCTTTGAAATGTCAGAAAATGGTAAAAAATGCCTTTCACAAGGTCCTTGGTTTCAAGGTGATCTCTTCAAATTTCCCACCAACAGCTAAATCTTCACGTTTTAGAAGCTTAAACCAGAGAACTTTTGGTATATTCAATTCAATTCAATTCAGTTTTATTTATATAGCGCC